>JBBBDQ010029504.1:967500-1147500 GCA_037127315.1 Ascarosepion bandense
GGAGTACCCTGTGAATGTGTGTGAATGATTATGGATCACTTGGTAATAGGTTTTCGAGAAAAATTTTTCAGTTCATTCAAAACTGAATATCAAATATAACCAGATTTCTATACTTTCAATAACTCAAGATAAATACGAATCAAAATTTTAGAGAAATATTTCAGGTATTGGAAGGATTCAAAGGAATTTTTAGTTAATCTTTTATTAAGCGAGAAATTAAAATTTTTATATTTTATATTCATACAATACAAGGCTTAATTCCAAGTCAAGTTAATGGTTTTAGTGAACGATTCTTTTCTTATGATGTTCAGAGAGGAAACTGTAATTAAATAGTTTCTATTTTGTTTTTGCGTTGTGGTGAAATAGGTGAGTGTTAGCATTGTGGTGGCGTGGATATCGACTCGAAACAACAAATCGAGCTGCTGAGTTCGAATTCCAGTTGAATTTCTTGCATTCACTTATGCACAAATACCCTTGGGAAATGTATTGCCTGGTTTGCACCGCAGAAAGTTTATACCGCAGAAAGCAATGGCTACCTACTGCGGGATAATTTTCTGCCCAGTCAGTCATGACTAGAAAGAGACATGATCGCCCGAAGCTTGTATCACGTATGGCACATAACTATTTACTTTATTTATCGTTGCTAATATCTTTTTGTGTGGATGTAAGAAAAAAAAGAGAGAGAGCAATACCCAAATACTGTATATCTAAAACCCTATTTAGATTAATCGCTAGATAACCTCTCTCTAACTACCCTTTATTATGCGACCAAGGTGCACCGTCGGAAACTACTGCACGGTCCAGATACAATTCACCAAAATAAAAAACAGTTTAAGATGTCGACCGGTGGCATGCTTCACGGAGCCACAGTTTAAGTGACGTTATTTTAAAGGTTGTTGTCGGCTTTATCTCTCACCCAAGCATTTGATTTGCTTGCTGATCGCTTTCTTTATAATGATGGCGTTTATGACTATATTCGACGCCAAAGTGCAGAATCAGATGTAGAAGCTTCCAGTTTCACCAAAATCTGCTCTTGTCATCCATTGCCTCTCGTTAATTGACTTCGTAAGGATGGAGATTAAAGAACATTAAAAGTGTATCCCTGATATTGTACACCTGCTGATAGAATGCGCATATAATAATATCGAGGAAAGCAAGACAACAAAGCTGCTATGGGCACAAGGTTTAGTGAGTGTGAATGATTGATTGGTTGGTTGTTTTGTTTTATGGCATATCAACCTCGGCGGGTCATTTATTGCCAACTAAACGTTATTTATCTATTGCTGGTAATACCTTTTTCTTTCAACAATTTATTGTTGTTTTTATACAAGTTTTGCGTCTAGTAATACTTTTTTCTTTTCGAGTATCAAGATTCATTTGGATTTGATTTTAAGGACTGGGTCCCCAAATCCTACTCTTTTATTTAACCCATAACTGGAGGGAAAGGACGGATTAATACCTTTCCCAAGGGTACCAGTACAAGTTAATGCAGAATATTCAACTGGAATTCGAATTCGGCTCACCGATTTCTCTTTCCGAACCGATATCTACTGCACCACAACGCACATCTGTCACTAAACGCTTACAGCACCTGGTATTCCCTAGCGATCACCCATCTAGGCTCAACGTTGCTATACTTCGGTGATCTAGCAAGAACCGGTGTATTCAACGTAATATGGCCCTAAGCCGTGTGAATATATGACAATATATAGAAACAATAACTGAGGAGTAAGTACTAAAAAAGAATGAATAGGAAGACACTAAATAATTAAAATTTTTAGTAGATGAAAATGGATTAGAAAGTATGGAAACAGAAGAGAGATCCACGAACGAATAGTGCGAGAAAAGAATCTATCATAGAACTTACGCGTATATCTAGCCAGTTCCTCTATTAATTGATGAGACCTTGCTGCCAATCTCATATGTTTTCTTAAATTCATAAAATATAGAAACGACGGCAAAAGGATCATCCGAACAATTACTATGAAATTATTTATAGCAAAAGCACACAGGAGCTACATTACAGTAGTGACTGAAGCCAAGACGCCAGGTCAGAACTAATAATATTGCTGATTCTTTTTTTAATTATATTAATAATCTTTAAATATATAGCTAGAGAACCGAGCCATACGTTGCAGCAATTTTGAAAGCATGGACGAAAGCTTAACTTATAGATATACATGATTCTGAAAAAAAAAACAAAAAAAAAAAACACTGTCTAGTACGACAAAGTTAACCAAATTTCCGAGCAGCAGTCCTAGCAATAGATTCAATATAACTTTTCCTCTTTATGTCAGCCAAGAATATGAGCCGGAGAAATCACAAGAAGTCATGGAGTTTAGTAACACACATGTTGATGGAAGGCTTCCAGGTGATTAATAGAAAGAAGTTTCATTTTGGAGTTTTTAAAATTAAACAGTACATTCATTGTTCCTGTTAACAAAAGAATGTAGGTTACTTTTCAGATCAGTTACCAAACTGATGCTATCGAAGTGATCAGGCATACTATCGTGACAGAATGAAATGATTGGGTCATCATTGTTGAAAATTAAGTAGACATTAGATCGAAGATCTGGAAGAACACCTATATTAGTAGAAAAAAATCTAGAAATTTGGCAGTTCGGAAACACTTTCGCATCGTGATCTGCAAGAAGGATCGAATCAGTGCAAAAATTAGCCTGAAATACGGTCGTTTTTCAGCTTGTGAAGAAGACCGGTATGTCCAAAGCAACAGCCTGTGCATAGTCGTACCCCTGACTGTTAAATAAATAACATCAACTCAGTGAATTGTTTATCTCCAGCACGCTTAATGAAGAAAAATCACCAAGACCACAACGTATATCCAGGAATTTAGGCATCAGAATTTAACCTGGTTAGGAAACATCATGCAGAAGCCGTGTGCCAAGTCCTGACAGAAGTCCGTTTGATTGTGTGTATCAAAAACACGTGAGTTTGAGTTTGAGTTTTGTTTAACGGCATATCAACCTCTGTGGGTTATTTAATGCCAAAAAGGTCAAGCTTTAAGGTATTTTTTTAATGTTCGGTTCAGAAGTTGAGTAAGGTATTAAGAAACAGGACAATTTCGCTAGAAACTAGGAAGATAGTATTAAATTGCGACCTGCTGTCTGTTCTCTAATATGGCAGTGAATGCTGGACAATACCATCAAAGATGAAGGAAAAACTTGAAGCAGCTGAAATGTGGTTCTACAGAAGGATGCTGCGAATCTCATGGATCGAGCATGTGAGCAATGATGGAGACAAATAAGGAAATTAATACTGAGCATCAGGAAGGGACAGCTGAAGTTCCTGGGACAGGCAATGAGGAAGAAGGGCCTGAAGAATCTGATACTAACAGGCCAGAGGGGGAAAGAGACAGGGGAAAGAAGTGGATAATATATTTGAAGGACTTAATCAGGTGGATGACAGAACGAAGATTGCACAGTGTAACAGGAGAAGGCATGCTCAGAGCCACCAAACATAGGGAAACGTGGAAAGTCATGATCGCCTAGGTCCTGAAGGGACAGGGCACATAGAAGATATTGTGAGTAAGTTGATTTAGTCCGATTTTGAAGATTTTTTTTTTATTTTAGTAAAATTAAAGATATATTCTAGTTTTATATTCAAACATGTATTGCCGGTAATTTTTTCCTTCAAAAATGTGTTATGGCAATAAAGTTTACCATCAAAAATGTATTGTTGGTAATATGTTTCCTAAAAACTACATAGTTTTATATAAAGTCTATTTTTATGTATATATTTTTATAAAGGTCTATTTTATATTTTCATAGTGTTTTAACCCCAGTTTGGGGGTTAACATTTTGCCTATAGCAGGAACTAACAGGTGCTACCAGCCCTGGTTATATTGAACCTGGGAACAACAGCATTTAAGATTTGGTCCTATGCTCCTCACAACCTCCCAATCAGAGGCCTTGCTTCCAGATGCAGTTTATTGTCATATCTAGGACGAGGGAACATCCTGAATTGAAATTCTACTTTCGTTTTAACCGCTATTCTTTCCGTTAAATTATAACAGACTTAGCGGCAGTCTGTCGGGG
Source organism: Ascarosepion bandense (assembly GCA_037127315.1). NCBI lineage: Eukaryota > Metazoa > Mollusca > Cephalopoda > Sepiida > Sepiidae > Ascarosepion > Ascarosepion bandense. The sequence goes on from JBBBDQ010029504.1 coordinate 971,556, forward strand.
TTTCATGAGTGGATCACGCATGTCTCATTCCATACGTGCCGCAGAGGAAGGCCATGAAAACACTTGCGTGGGTCACCTCTTGGCAAGCTGAGGTCCAGCTTAAACAAATTTAAACCATCGACACTTTCTTCTACTCTAATGTTCTTTAATATCCATCCTTACGAAGTCTATCAGCGAGAGGCAATGGATGACAAGAGAAGGTTTTGGTGAAACTGGAAGCTTCTACATCTGATTATGCATTTTGGTGTCGAATTTAGTCACAAACGCCATCATTATAAAGAAAGCGATCAGCAAGGAAATCAAATGCTTGGGTGAGAGATAAAGCCGACAACAACCTTTACAAATAACGTCACATAAACTGTGGCTCAGTGAAGCATGCCTCCGGTCGACATCTTAAAATGTTTTTGCTGATAGCATTGCTTTGGGGTCTGGCATGATACAATACAAAACACAAACCTTTTAAATTAGGTAAATATTTTTATTTCATATAGAAATTATGTATCATCTATATATTGTAGATGACTTTAATTAAATCGGTATGGTAATTGAATTACTTATAATTTAATTCGAGATAATCTAATTGTACATAATTCGAATATAGATAAGATCTGTTGGAAAATGTTTATGTTGTAATTAACAAATGAACGGTTGGAGAAAAAATGAGAAAATTACAAGGAAATTGCCTCGCAACAGATTTGATCAACTATTTTAACGCTTTATATTTTGTGGTGTTTACAGCTGTGAAATAAATGAAAAAATAATACATGAGAAAAAACAAACGATCTAAAAAATGGATATTAAAGCGAAAACGTTCTATATCTACTTTTCTTTTGTATAATTTTATTTAATTTTCTCTACACTTATGTCTCTACACAGTTTACTCAATTCTTTTGCCCTGTATAAAACTTGCCCCATTACGACACCTGAAGTGGTAGCAACTATTAGGGTCCCAGATATGGGTAAATACTGAAAACCTAATCAAAAACCAAACACTGTAAAAGATAAAAAAAAATATATTTTTATATTAAAAATACCGGCAACACATTTTAATAATAGAATTAACAACAACATATTTTTAAAGCAAAATGTCAAGTTATTCATTTTATAGAAGAATTGCCAAAGTTGGCGAGACGAGTTCTAATTACAATCGGGTTCTTTAACGGTACTTACGCATAAATACAACTGGGGAATTTATGAGTCGCCACTATCGCTCCCTGCAGCTATGATTTATTGAATAGGACTAGCACCAGTAAGTAATGAACTGCAAAACGTTCATAAAATCTGAAATTATTTTCTTGCTTTAAATAATCTGAAAAGTGTTGATAAACCGTAAGAAATAAAACAATCAATACATAATATGTATTTTTCTCAAAGAGTAGTAGAACATTTGAGTGAACGAAAAAAACTCGATACCCACAGATTTGATAAATTTACTAACGGCAGTGCTACCTAATTACACCGGAACTGTCAACATTTTTTGATTAAGGATTGAATTTCTAAATAATTTATTATACTATTTGTGTTAATTCTACACTTCAGTTGAAACGACAATATTGATTTTAAGAAATTTACTGTCTAACATTATATAACTTATAGTGTTTGATAGCTGTTAAACAAAATCATCCAACTAACCCCACTTTATGACACCTCAAACAAACTTTCTCAATAATTTCCAGGTATTGAAACGTAGGTAGCTATGGCTTCAAAATTTAGAATACGGATTTAGCAAATTCTAAAGACGCAGAATACGTTCGTTTATAGATCAATTGTAAACAACTGACTCGAGGAAATAAGAAATTCGAACACACTATGGAATGTACGAGGTGTAATATTTGTTCAATATTGTCAAATGCTATAATATTAAACTTAGAACACAAGTCCTCGTCTCAAATAGCCTAGACGGAGAAAAAGAAATTAAATCATAGAAGTCAAGAGTTATCTATCGCTAACCCTGCAAGGCACCTGTTCACCACTGCTGTAGCCTGTTATTGAATTCACAACTCTTTGGATCAAGTCACGGGAACTAGCCAACGTCCACTGGGCCATGTGTCTTTAAAGACACATAGCCCAAAGGGGCAGTACCACTCAAGGGATGAGAATAACATACCCCAGTGATTGTAATAAAAAGGTTCGGTCTGAAATTCTTAACACCTGAAGAAGGCCGAAACGTCGTACAAATGGAAACAAAGATGAGGACAATAGTCCGAATAAATTTAATACTGTAAATACTAACTTATCTCAGAAATATTGACAAATACGACATTATGATATTTTGCAGGTTACAATTCTTGATAGCAATGGTATTTCACTATACATTTAAATGGAAAAACATGAACTCAATGGAAGAGGAGATATTCTACTAGTTTGAAACAGATATGGATCGCAGGAACTAAACAAATATAACAAACCCCCGGAGTCTCCAATAAGCTGAGTTATATGCCGCCAGATGTCTTCAACAACACTCTTAAAAGATGATTATGCCAAGATTTGCAAGTGTATCCATCGAATCCTCTCTTCATCACGAGGTATTGATCACTTATTATGTCAATCCTAACGAACCACTTCTGGAAAGATGAAAGCACAACTTGAATCATCTGGGAAATGAGCCCGTGTGTCTGCAAGTCGGACACTTGAAACAGAGATCAAGAAGCCAAGGGAAATGATTTCCCGCCATTTGGACGGATATCAGTGTTATATACACCTAAATAGCGTTCTCCGTCTAATGTACGAATGTCGATTTTGCTTCGTTCATCATACGCCGCCAAGCCGAGTTAAGCCTCTACGTATAATTCGATTTGAGAATCATTATTCCTTACCATCATTTCAATATGATAAGTAAATAAATAACATTATTGTTAGAGAGAAGGATTCAATCAATCCCCACTCCGAAAAATCAAATCATTGGTTTATTAATGCAATATGAACATAGTGACTTCAATATATAACTTGTATTTTGGTCAGAGAATGGTAAAAAAGTTTGAATAGAAATATGTTTATAATCGATGCATTCAACATGAAGGACCTAGAAGCGTTGAAACAGAGGTTCTTCTACGATCACCGAAGTTAAGCATGTCGAGACGGCTGGTACATTGATGGGTGACTGCTTATGAATACAAGGCGCTTTAAGTGTAGATATTTCAGTGGTGTAATGGATAATAGCGCGGAATTGGAAATCAGCGAAGGAGTTTTAATCACTATCTGGTTCGGTGTATTCAGTTACGTGTAAATACTCTTGAAAAATTTATGAACCGTCCCGGCAGCTATGATATATTAAACTATTTTTTGGCTTTAAATAACCTGCAAAAGTTTGATATACCATATAGATCATATCAACCATTGCATTATATGTAATTTTCTCAAAGCTGTAAAACATCTGCGTGAATATCAATCAGTTAAATGACATACGTGATACAAGCTTCGGCGATCATGTCTCAAAAAAGACATAACTGACTGGGCAGAATTTTTTCCCGCAGTAACTTGTCATTTCTTTCTGCGATAGACAAGTTGCCAACCATGGCATTAGAACCCAATCTGTCTTGTTATTAAACTCATAGCTAGAGGGAAGAGACGGATTAATACCTTTCCCAAGAATATTTTTCCGTCAGTGAATGCATCGAACTTTAGTAAAAATTAAAATCGGCTCTTCGATTTCTCGTTCCGAGCCAATATCCAGTGCAGAAAATTCACAAAATAACTTTGTAGGGACTTTCGTATCAGTCATTTAAGTGCCATACGTGATAAACTCTTGGACGATCATGTCTTGAAACAGACATGACTAACTGGGCAGAAGATTATCTCGCAGTAGGTTGCCATTATTTTCTGCGTTAGACTTGTTGCAAGCCAAGGCTATAGAACCCAATCTGTTCTGATATTATCCCATAACTTGAGGGAAGAGACGAATTAATACCTATCCCAAGGGTATTTGCGCGTAACTAAATGCAAATAATTCGAGTAGAAACAAATTTCTCGTTCCGAGCTGATATCCACTGCACCACAACGAACATCCTGACTTCCGCTTACGTAATTTGAACACAATATACTGTATGCAATTCCACATAAGAAATAGCCCTGATATATATGTTTTTGAAAAAGCCGACCAAATGTTGCATTCTTTTATCCTTGAATGTATTTTAGTCTGCAAACTTACATTTGTATCTTGGTCAACCTACAAAATATACAACCGTCCTGTACACTTCTATTGCGTGATTTTTAATTTCTTTCATACATAGTTGTTGACAATAAACACGATATAAATTAAGAACACGTCAAAAATATTTTACTGCCATTTCAGAGGGTGACGATTTAAGTTTATTTATTCCTTGCTTAAATCTGATATTATTTTTATTATATATCCATTCTATTTGTAATTAAGACCCTTGGTTATATATATATCAATTCAAGTAAAAAGGACCCAATGTTTTACGATTTTGGGTTCCCTGGCATCTAATTTCACAAACAGTGCTCAATACAATAAATGTTGTAAAGCATGAACATATGAATTAAATGTACATGGCGACAGAAATTTCTACGTTTCGAAGTAGACATGTCCGTGTCACAATATAGTTTTAATTAATAATTATATGTATATATATATATATATATATATATATATATATTTCATGGTGACAACGGCTCATCACTGTGAGGGTACCGGGTTGGCAGTTTCCTGGTTGCTTTTTCCGACTGGTAGTTAGGAGCCCTAACTCTTGCGTAGCGTCAAGAGCGGCTGCTCTGATCAACAGTTGTATAATATCGGGGTTCTTGTAGTGCCATGTCGCGCATGGATAGGTGTCCCTGCAAGCGCTTTCGGTGGGCAACCCCGACCCACCAGGAGGTATTGCTTAAAACCTCATTTCTCTCCGTGTTTCTCTCCGGCCTGCTCAGCCGCCATTGCCCACAGGAACCATTACTTCCGTCTATTCCGGAGACAGTCAACTGATCACAATAGGCGCCTGTTCATATCTGCTTGCAATGAGTGCAAGAGAACCCTAAATGACGCCAAACAGTTGTTTGCTGAGAGAATGCGACAGCACATAGCTCACCGCAAGTTCGGCTTTCAAGGACTGCTGGACGATTTGTAAACGAGTGTTCAACAATAGGGAATCCTCAATACCTCCTTTAATCCATGGATTTGAGGTTCTCACGTCATCTGCGGACAAAGCTGAGTGCTTTGCCCACAGATTCTCATCCAACTCCACATTCGATTCGTCCGCAGTACACCCACCCGACTTCCCTATTAGAACTGAGGCCAAACAACACGACGTATATATTAGCCCGACAGTAGTATCCAGAGTAATTTCAAAACTCGACCCCCATAAGGCGTGTGGAGACTATGGAATCCCGGTGATAGTCCTTAAGAGGTGTGCTCCTGAACTTTCCCCTGTCCTCTCTAAACTATTCAACTACTGCTTTTCTGCTTCCTGTTTTCCTGCATGCTGGAAGTTCTCTTCAGTTCTTCCTGTATTTAAGAACTGTGGTGAATCCACGGACCCATCCAACTATCGCCCTATCAGTTTTCTACCGATATTCGGGATAGTATTCGAGGCTATAATCAATGCTAAAATAGTTCATCATCTCACCGCCCACAAACTCTTCTCCGACAGCCAATATGGATTCCGCTTTGCCAGGTCCACGGCCGACCTGCTAACAACCGTAACGGAGTACATGCTACAGGCCCTTGATGAGTCTGACGAGGCTCGCGTGGTTGCTCTGGATATCTCCAAGGCTTTCGACAGGGTTTGGCACTCTGGACACCTATGCAAACTACGCGGTTACTGTATTACCGGTCGCCTGCTTGACCTAATCCAATCTTTCTTAAATAACCGCAAAATGAAGGTCGTTCAGGAATGGGCGTGCCTCTTCGTCCTACGGCACGAATGCTGGTGTCCCACAGGGCTCTATGCTGGGCCCGACGCTCTTCCTTATTTTCATCAACGACCTCCCAGATGAGATCAAGTCTCAAGTATGTATCTACGCAGATGACACTACAATATTCTCCCGCACTAGTAAGAAACCTGTCGTGCCGGACAGACATAATCTCGCTTATGACCTTGAACGGGATCTACACTCTGTGGTGAACTGGGGCAAGAAGTGGTTTGTCAAATTCAATTCATCTAAGACCAAGCTGTTGTCTTTCAAACATTGCAGGCAACCTCTCCTGCCTCCCATAAGCATGGACCAAGCGATTCTCCCGGAGAGTAATACACTACGCCTCCTCGGACTTACCCTGTCCTCAGACCTCAAATGGAACCACTATATTGAATCCACAGCAAAATCTACTGCTAAGAAGGTTGGGTCACTATGTCGATCCAGGATGTTTTTTCCACCTGAATCCATCCTGCATATATACCAGTCAACCATGCGTCCGTGAATGGAGTACTTCTGCCATTTATGGTCAGGTGCCCCTGCCGTTCACCTCAGTGTTCTTGACAGGCTCCAAAGGAGAGTCTGTAATGTGATAGGTACTAATCTGGCGGCTCGAGTGCAGCCACTTCACCATCGTCGAAATGTGGCCTCCCTTCGTCTGTTCTATGAATACTTTCATGGCTTCTGCTCAGACGAACTTAAGTCACTGATACCTCCTCAACAGGTGTTTACTCGTGCAACCAGACTGGTCCCACCCATTCACAGTCAGGTTAGCCAAATGCAGACGACAATTCTACTCCTGCAGCTTCTTCTCTCGCACTTCCCATCTGTGGAACTCGCTCCCGTATTCTTGCTTTCCTGACGGCTACAACCTCCAGAAATTTAAATGCAAAGTCAATACTCATCTACTAACCACTGGACTCTAGCTCTCTCCCCACCCCCGTATAACCCTCCCTTTCTCTCCACCTATGTATCTGTCATCGCACCTGCTTTCTCAGCTTTCTATTGTTCCTTTCTAACTAGTTTGTACTCCTCACTCTTTTCTAATTAATCTTTTTACACTTATGTAGCCCCCTGCACATCAGTGGCGTTTCCGCCTTGCTCAGGGTGAAATGGTTAAAAAAAAAAATGATCACACGCGAAGTAAAAAAAATATATATAAAAAGGCAATAATTTAACCATTGCACCCTCTATCTTCAAAAACAAACACAAATATAAAGAAATGAACACTAATCATTTAAATATTTCATACTATTTTCAAAATGGCGCTACTAATAGAAAATGGCGCCTCTGTTTCCTCTCACGACGATATTCTACAACGCAGGATGGGTCGGGGCTATGCTGATCATATCGCTATTCATATTTTGGACAATATTGGTCTAGAATAATAAAAATAAATCAATAAAGGTCCCAGTAAATAGGTCCCAAGATAAACGTTTCCAAAGAGAAAACAAAATCACAATGTGTAAATAGTAAAGATTCGACAGATTGAACAAGTAAATGCTTGCATCATTTATAACAAATTTAATACAAGAGATAAAGTAAATGAACATAAAATAGATCTGTGTTGGGAGTAGTTTTAAATAAAACAGCTCATTGCTTCGAAAACAAAACATTACTCTACATAATATAATCATGTACTTAAAAAGATATGTCAGATCTATGCTTTCAGATAGTTGCCATACCAAATTAATTCTGAAATATATAAACTGTATACAAATGCTCTCTCAGATCGACAGTTAAAATTTACCTTGAGTGATTAAAGTGTGTATGTTTCAACCGGGAGTATCCTTCATCGATCTGCGTGGAGTTGTGTTAGAGAATCACTAACAAAGTGCTGTACCAAATAATAGAAATTACATCACTTTCAACAGGGTATCAACTGCAATGGATTACTCAAGTGACTCGCAAAGAAGGTTATGGCATAGTCATAATGCTGAATTATGATATTCATGAAAAATCCAAGGATAAAAGTCCATGTCAGTACTGAAAATAGCGATAAAAGCTACTTGACTTGAGAAACTTGTTTTCCTTTACAACACTATCTCTGGCTATTTCATCAATTACTCTTAAATGTTTCTATATATGGAAACTCCTGATAATATTCATTAACGTATGGGTGTGGGTGGTATAATATGGAATATCTGGCTATAAAAAATTTGCTCCAAGTTTTATTAAAATAAAATATGTATTTATTGAAATTTGTTGTATTATTGCGAATTTTGAATAATGTATTACACATCAAGGTCAAAAATATGCATAAACTGTTTGATATCAATTTTTGTTTCGTTGTCTGTTTTTTTCTCAAAGCAATTTCGACCGTCAAATTCACGTGAGAACTTCTGTGTTTTCAGTGTTGCAGACATCTTTTGTTAAGTTTACCTTTTTTTATTTTTAACAAGGCTGGAATTCGAATTATTCCAGAATCACCTGGAAAAGACCCATAGTACACGGAAATGAAGAAATGTTTGTACGTATTACCATATTCGGACAATTAGTACATAAGCCCGACTTTCAACACTTTAATTTAAAATTCGAATAAACGAAACAAAACAATAAAATTTAAACTGATATAACCTGTTGGTTGAGACTTTTGAAACATCACGCATAAGCACACATATATATATACATGAATACGTATGTGAGTTTGTGAGTATTCAGAAAAGCCTTTTCATTTCAAACTATAAAATAACTCTCCCCCTCTCTCTCTCTCTCTCTCTCTATATATATATATATATATATATATAGTGGTAATAAAAAAACAGGGAAAGATTTTGTAAATAGTCTCAATGGATCCTCGTAACATTAAATTAAATATTAAAACTGATTCAACAGAAAACTTGATGAAAATTTTATTCACAGATGAAATATATATATATATATATATATATATATATATATATAATGTAATATTTTCCATTTAGAGAATAGCCATTTTGACAGGGTCTAAAAAGCCTGCTTCATCAGCTTCTAGTTAAAGATAGAATAAAAAATTCTCGTGAGACCAGAAGTAAAGATTTCTTTAAAGAAAAAAAAAGCAAAACGAAAGAGTGGAAGTAGTAATTAGAATGCGTAGTTGATAGAGTTCAGAGAAAATTAGGTCCGGCAATTGGCACGGGTGTGTTTAATATTAAAGAATAAATTTAAAAGGTGCAAAAATTAAATTTAACCCAAAAATGAATTTTAAACAGCTCTTTCCCGAAGCTATAGAAAACTGAAGGAAGAAAGTCTTAATTTACAAATAAATTGAAAAGTAATAGGATAAGCACTTACTACGAATAGTCTGATTAATGCATGTTATCTGTGACTAGTTGCTAAATTAAGATATTAAAATATGATCAACTTTTACTTTTAAATCAGAGAAATGAATTGATTAGCAAGTGTTGACAAAAAAGAACTTTAAATCTCCTTAATAGGGGATTAACTAAACTCCTTCCTGTATTCCACGCTATTCTGACAGGTTGTGAATTTAATTCTTTCATCCTCATTATTGTAATCCTATTTAGTTTTTTTCCCATTTAATTGCTATATTAAGTTTAATCTAACTTTATTGATACTGATTAGAATTTTGTTTTATACACATGATACAACTTAAGTGTATATTTACAGTTAAAAAAAACTACAAATAAATTGCAAGAAAACTGAATGCATGGTCATCAGCAGAAAGAGCAACCCAAATGCCATATACAGGTAGAGATACAAAAATCAAGCAGGTACAAAAATTTAGATACCTAGGAAGTGTTCTAACAGGAGATGGATAGTGCGACACAGAAATCCGAAGGAGAATTGCCTCGGCGAAGAACGCATTCCAGAAACTGAGTAAAGTACCAAGACACAGGAAAATTTCACTAGGAACAAAGAAGAAATTGCTAGATTACTGTGATGTCAGTTCTTCAATACAGCAATGAATATTGGACAATATCATCGAAGATAAATGAAAAACTTGAATGTAGTTCTACAGAAGGATGCTGTGGATATCATAGACCGAGCATGTGAGCAATGATCAGGTGTTGGAAAGAATGACAACGAAAAGAAAATGAATAGTGAGCATCAGGAAGAGACAACTGAAATACCTGGGACATGCAAGAACCTGATGCTGACAGGCCAGATAGAGGGAAAAAGAGACAGAGGAAGGCAGCGGATAACATATTTGAAGTGTCTGAGCAGGTAGATAACGGAACAGGGTTGCGTGGTATAACTGGAGAGAACGTACTAAGAGCCACCAGGGACAGGAAGACGTGGAAAGCCATGATCGACTACGTCCCGAAAGGACAGGGCACATTGAATGAAAAGAATTAATCTTGAACTCTCCTACAATGTGCTGACCTACTTTCCAGCAACGATGAATTATAGTTATTACTTCCTCCCACAAACCTATTTTTCCCTGTTTCCTTTCTTTAAAATAAACCTTTACTACCAGTTACAAAATTAGGTATCTATTATATCTCTAATGGGAACTTATGAAGAAGACATTTGAGAGTCTGTAGAAATGGGCTATTCTCTAATTGTAAAATACATAATTTATATACGAAGTGTATATATATATATATATATATATATATATATATATATATATATATATATATTCCATTTGTAAACGAGTTATTACGCGACCGAAGTTTCTACAATGAGTGGTGTCTTCTGGCAATTCTCAATGTTATTGCAAATCGCCTGAAGACATCACTCTTAGCCCGTGTAATAACTTGTTTACAAATGGAAAATATTCAAAAATTCTTCAATATAATTTTATTGAACACTTTTTATACAAATCTGCACTGGTCTAATCTTGTTATGACCAGAAACTAAGTAATTAAACAATATATACATACATACATATATATATATATATATATATATATATATATATATATATATGAATAATAAATTTTGAATAACTTCATCGGAAAAATAATCTAAAGCTTTATTCTTTTTCTAGCCCAGCTTCTTATTCCTCTTTTCATTTTTATATAAATTTCAATTCTTCCTGTAACAACAAATTAATGTTACATGGTTAATATCCGAGTTTCATTTTATATAACATTTATTTTGTAAGAATAAAAACTTATACCGTCCCTTGACCCTTGTTTCGTGCCTTTCGTCTGATCTACATTTTTACTTCCGACACAAACAAGGTAGAAGATTGACACCGTTTGTCTAAGTAGACTTTTCACCAGATTAGGTGATTCGAAATTTTTTGTTTAATAATATTGTACTCCGTAATTAGATACACTCGGCTTTTTTTGTAGATCATTTTTAATATTTTATAATCTTTTAATATTATATGACCAGGATTCACTTATTTAGAAAGAAAAGTTTTCTTACCACGGATTATTTACTGTTACTATTTTTACGTTTTTTCTAAATTGATAGTGTATTTCTAGCAATAAAAACCTTTGTTCCAAAAACCGAATTACTCGTTATCAGAATAAAAGCAAAAATTCCCGACTGCCAACGATAAGTGAAGGCGTGAATTCTTCCAAACAAAGAAAATGTCTCCAAGATTTCTTTTCGATCTTCGGAGAAAACTTCATTTGCAATTCAAATGCGATGGATCTGGATGTCGACACTTACGATCACTTTCAAAGTGACACTATTCATTCTGCGTAATGATTTTTTGACACCAGACTTTTCGACGTTAGCAGAAGCTTGCCGCACAATGACACGTCAAAAAGATCAATTGGCAGTACACGACAGTAGTTCATTTTCTCAGATCTTGTATCAGCAGAGGTTATTTTTTTATGCGTCTTTGTACCGTTTCTTTTGTCAACCATAGTAGTTCTGCATACCACATGCAACTGGGAATGGAATGTAGTGGCATGTGGATCTCTTGGCCCGTACCATTCCTTGTTCTGCAGGCGATTACACAAGCTCTTGGGATAACTTACTCGCTGCATTCTTCTGGCCCTTTTGGCCTCTGTATATCATGTGACTGTCGAATTTTCAAGGCCTTTTCTTCTGCGTCTTAGAGTTTGAAGATTTTTCCTTCCAATTTTATTTATACTTGCCCTTTATAATCTTTTTCTTTAAAACCTCTTACTTCGCGTTCTAATTCCAATTGAATTCCTTGCATTCAAGGTATTGGGAAAGGTATTAATCCGTCTCTTCCCCCCCAGTTATGGGTTAAATAATAATAGAGATTGGGTTCTATAGTCTTGGCTTGCAACCAGTCTATCGCAGAAAGCAATGGCAACCTACTGCGGGATAATCTTCTGCCCAGTCAGTCATGCCTTTTTCGAGACATGATCACCCAAAGCGTGTATCAGGTATGGCACTTAACTGACTGACTTACTTATATGTTTTTTTTTCAATAGACCCCCAACATATTTACGTTGGACTTGTTTTTTTCTTTCCATATGTGAGAAAATTCTAATGCCATCATCGAAATCTAGAAGCATTGGTCACAGGTCAGCACTTTTGTATCTTGTCCTAACGGATATGTCTGTTTTTAATATTTTGTTTAGTTTTTGGAGGAGGTTCGTCAGGACTCATCATGCACATTTATAAAGCTACTATTTGCTATATCTAACATGGAGTCCGCGCTGTACATATCGAGATTCTTAACAAAATCTAAAAAAAGTGTAAATGAATGCATAGTTAACAGTAAAAAGAACAGCTGAAAATGCGAAATAGAGTTGGGGATATTACAATCAAGCAGGTACAATAATTTACATATCTATGTGATGTCAGTTCTTCAATAAATTTTGAACAATATCATCAAATCAACTGAAATGTGGTTCTACAGAAGGATGCTACGGATATCATGGACCGAGGATGTGAGCAATACTAAGGTGTTGGAAAGAATGAAAACGAAAAGAAGGTTAATATTTAGCATCAGGAAGAGGCAAGTGAAGTTCCAAGGTCATGCAATAAGGAAGGAGGGCTTGGAGAATCTGATATTGACAGACCAGATAAAGGGAAAAAGAGACAGAGGAAAGAAGTGGATAATATATTTGAAGGGTCTGTTACAAGAGATGTTACAAGAGAAAGCGTGTTAAGAGCCACCAGAGATAGAGAGACGTGGAAGGCCATGATAGCCTACGTCCTGAAGGGACGAGGCACATAGAAGAAGAAGAAGAAGAAGAAGAAGAAGAAGAAGAAGAAGACTGTAATCGATCCTAACCAGCTATGTCCACTTCAGTAACTTACTCAACGTCGTGGGGTGGCTTTCGTCTGTCTTCTCTGCAAATATTTTTAGGGTGACTGCTATGATGAGCCTTTTTTCCTGGAACCTCAATTACATCGATTTAGGCGTAGTACTCATTTGGCAACCAGGTCACACGGTTTCACTGTTGCTGTTGTCTCTCAATCATCACAGGCAATCTCTCCTGCCTCCCATAAGCATGGATCAATCGAGTTTTCCTGATAGCAATGCACTGCGCCTTCTCGGCCTGACGCTCTCTTCTGATCTCAAGTGGAACCACGACATTGAGTCAATAGCTAAATCCACTGCTAGGAAGATTTGGTCACTGTGTCGGGCCAGGATAATTTTCCCGCCTAAACCCATCCTGCATATATACAAATCAACCATTCGTCCGTGCATGGAGTACTGCTGCCACATATGGTCAGGCGCCCCTGCTGTTCATCTCAGTGTTCTTGACAGGCTGCAAAGGAGAATCAGTAATGTGATAGGTACCGACTTGGTGGCTCGACTGCAGCCACTTTCCCACCGACGGAATATGGCTTCTTTTTGTCTGTTCTATAAATACTTTAATGGCTTCTGCTCTAACGAACTTAAGTCACTGGTGCCTCTGCAACAGGTGTTTATTTGTGCAACCAGACTGGCAAATGGGTTTCATACATTCACAGTTAGATTAACCAAATGTAGACGACCATTCTATACCTGCAGCTTCTTTTCTCGCACTTCGCGCCAGTGGAACTCGTTTCCATTTTCTTGCTTTCCTGACGGCTACAACCTCCAAGAATTTAAGGCAATGTCAATACTCATCTCTTAACCACTTGACGCTAGTTCTTTTTTCACCATCCTGTATATCCTTTCCTTTCTCTCAACTTTTGCAACTGTCATCCCACCTGTATTCCTCTCCTTCTCTTGCTCCTTTCTAACGGGTTCGTCTTTCTCTTCACTCTCTTCTACCTAATCTTTTTACTCTTATGTAGCCCCCTGAATATAAGTGACGTTACCGCCTTGCTCGGGGTGATAAGACTAAGAAAAAAAAACTAGCCAAATTCAACCGCCTTTTATACTCTGATAGTGATTTTTCTTGCTCGTTTCATCTGTGCAAATCCCTCGCAATTTCTTGCTTACCGGGTGAATACTACCACAACAAAAGGAAATGTATTCTCAACCACCTTCATCTGTCTTTTTGAACACTATTCTTTTCTTTCTTTTCTCTTCTTATTTCTTTTAGGTAAATATTTCCCATTGCCTTTCTCTCGCTGTAACCGTTCTAGTGTCATTTTTGTCTGGTTAAGCAATTTTAAAAATATGTCGTAAATTCTACATCACGGTCTTGTATAAATGAGTAACATATCAAAGATTGAGGAAAAAACAGCATATCTTAATAAGATCTAAAATGATTACGAAATCAGGGCGAGTTATGATAGTCCATATGCATGTTCTGAAGTGAAGCGTTGCATACAAGAAAATAGTTCCGATTCATTGCTATGAAGACAAAATAAAGATGACAGTGAAGTAGTAAACATGGGACATAATATTTGTGAAAATTAGGCAATTCAGTGAATTAATCAAAATAATGTACGCATTGAAACACCTGACAATAATCACGATCGTAACTGTGAGAAAATAACATGAGACTTAGTCTGACTATTGAAGATTATATCTAATGTGAATTCTAAATATATTTGTTAAATTATCTGCATGAGTAATCTGGGATTTTATCTCTAAAATTAACGCTATTGTTGTATGTAAGAAAAACTTTGATTTTTAAATGTTTAAAAGTAAAAAATGCTCCATGTTCTTATTGACCTGTACTGTCAATAATGGCTGCAATATTTACGGAATTTTCCAACTGCGTCGTTCATATTTGTGCGCGTGTCTAATCTAGTATTATTATCGATACAATTATCTGCATTGTTACTTGAAAAAATTATTTTTAGTTAATAAATGTAAAAGTATCCAAAAAAAGAAAAAAACAAAGAAACAAAGAAACAAAGAAACAAACAAAGAAACAAAGAACAATAATTCGGTAACCTGGTGTTCCATCCTTATTAATAAGTTAAAAGGAAGTATCGAGTAAATATCTGTCAACATAAAAGCAAAACCATTATTAAGAAGCTGAATCATAGAGTGTATTTACTTGGTTACTCCACTTGGCTTCGCCAAACTTACACTAGATGGCGCTGTTTAAATATATACAAAGACTAACGTTTCCTCTTTTTCTTTCTCTTGATCAAAGATTTAGCAGCACGTGTGTGAGAAAGCCCTTTTTTGCATTGTTGTTTACCCAGTCGGGTGACTAGTGAACTGAAACATACACACACGTTTATAACAGATACGCTTGTATCACACACAAAAAAGTAGATGCTTAAAAGTAATTGTTTTTTTTGTCAAAACATGCATTAATTGTTTGTGTACTTATTATGCACTTATATTTGCATGGGTACATAAGTGTCCGCAAAATATTGTTCGCGGGAAAAATAATATATAAAACTAAACAGATTTTGATTTAGAATTCAAAATTTAAAAGAGTGTTAAAAACTTAATGAATAAAAGTAAAGTTTAATTTAAATTTATAATTTCTTGATGGTGTGCTGTTTCTTATTTTATTTTCCAAGCTCAACACACACACACACACACACACACACACACACACACACACACACACACACACACACACACACAATAAACATTAATTCACACCACGTGTATCTCAAAAAAATAGAATTGCGCAGGAATTCACCCCTTACCATACCCTGTGGGGTCAAAAACAAGGACGGCACACCCAAAAGCTCGGACATAGTGGAAAGCATACCACGTGGTCGAAAATACGAATTTTCGACCAATCAGGGCTCTACATAATAAACATACTTTTTGATCTCCCCGGAGCCTCACGCAAGATAAAAGGAAGGCAGAAACTTTCAATGCTAGAGGGACGAGCAACCAGCTCAAGCCACAGAGGGGCACGCGGACAGCTTGGAGCACACAGACACACACAAAATTCAGCAGTTCACACAACAGGCAGTATCACGTATCAGTGAACTTTCTTTCACCCTCTCTTTCTCTCATCCCGCTCGCAACACATTGTCCTTCTTTTCTCTCTCACATTCCCAGTTCCTTTCTTTCTTCCTTTTTACAGCTTTACGGACAACTTCATTTTTGTACAAAATTATTTTTTTTATTTTTTTTTACGAAAATAAACAAAAATTTATTTTAATTTATTTGTAGTGCATTTTTCTTTTTATTAATTGTTTGAGGTATTTCTTCCCCACTCTTCAATGGAAGTTAATATTCGTGATAAGTAACTTTATATTATTTGGGATCTATTGAAAATAAAATGATCCCATGTATATTTACACAATTTGTTTTCTTTCGTTGTGACTGGACACGATCGTGCCATATCTGTTTAGCATGAATCGAATGAACGTCTGCAAATGACAGAATTACTTACGCTTAGCTTAACATTAAACCGTTGCATTTCCGGTTATTACTTTTACGGCATAAGCTTGAATCATACCGTTTACAAAAGAGCTAATATAACACGATAAATGGATGACGCGCCAAATCAAAAAAAGTTTTACACCGGAAGTAATTGAAAGAGGTGAACAACCTATGAATGTTATGTTTGACATATTCGATGTACCTAAACCTTCTCCAATTCATAAATACGTTCGACCAAACGGAAACGGATCTCAACTGAAACAATGGAAGTAGACCCGAATATGCAAAAATATAATGTCCGGAGTACATTAGAACATTCAGGGAGGAGAGATTTTGTGACGTAGCTCGAACACGTGATATACGGTTCACAATATATAAAGGACAAATATCGAGTAGCGACAAGTGGAGTCTGTAGCTGACGGCTTGCACAGTCATTGTCTACTCAGCTCACTAGTTGTTGCCACATTATACGCTCGTTTTTTACTGCTTCTGCCAAGAATAAACGTATTACTTACTTATATCTGTGTATTGTCATTACTTCACGATACAACAATTTTAGTCATTTGATTTCATAGGAAAGCTGCTGGTTTCTACAGATAAGTTTAGTTTACATGTTTTTTGATCGTTTTACCCTAAGAAAGTAAGTATTTTCACTGTCGCGCAGGGGTTAGACTACACACACACAGACAACAAAAATGAGACGTTGTATAGGAGAAGAGCGAAGTTAATGAGGAACCACTTCCAAGCGGTTTCAGAGAATGGGTAAAAGAATGATGGGAATACTTGTGTGAAAGTTTTGCGTGAAAGTAAAGAGAAAAGGGCGAAGAACAAGATACAGAGAGTGGAGGAGAAAGGATACAAGAAGGACTGGAGTCAATGGGGTAACAGAAGGCAATTGACTTTACAGGTACAGTCTTGAAGATTGTATCTATCTGGGAAGCAATTATACCGAAGTGAGATCCACAGGCGGGGAGTGCGAGAAAAGAAGCTGAGGGATGAGAAGTGCTTGCTGCATTTGGTTGTTTTGATTGTAAAAGCGTTGGACCTTATGACCAATCTGATTACTCACATAAATCGAGGAGCTAATCTCGTCAAAGCAGAAGCCATGAAAATATTTATAGAAGAGTTTAAGAGAAGCCGCATTCCGTCGCTGAGAAAGTGGCTGGAGTCGAGCTGCCAGGTTGGGATTGATTACATTGCAGATTCTCCTTTGGATCCTGTATAAATCATCCAGATTAATAGCAGGAGCCCCCAATTAAATATGACAACAGTATTCAATGCATGGGCAGATGGTTGATTTATATATGGATTCAGGCTAAAAAAAAACTCCTGGCACGACACAGTGACGCTACATTTCTCGCTGCAGATTTAGCTATTGATTCAATGTAGTCGTTCTATTTGAGGTCGGGAAAAACATCAGTTGTCTGCACATTTCCACAATCTGTCTCTCTAAACATAATCTGTCTTGCCTGTTAAATATTCACTCTGAGTTAGCTTGCTTGAATCAATTATTACTAATTTTATAATGTTGTACTCTTCTCTTCTTCTCCTACGTACCCTGTCCCATCAGGAAGTAGGCGATCACGGCTTTCCACGTTTCCCTATCTCTGGTAGCTCTGAGCACGTCTTCTGCTCTTACACCATGCAACCCTCGTTCCGACACCCACCTGATTAGGTCCTTCAAATATGTTATTCGGTGCTTTCCCCTGGCTCTTTTTCCCTCTATCTGGTCTGTTAGTATCAGGTTCTCCAAGCCCTCCTTCTTCATTGCATGTCCCATGAACTCCAGCTGTCTCCTCTTGATGCTCAGTATTAATTTCCTTTTTGTTTCCATCATTTCTAAGACATCACCATTATTATTCGCATGTTATTCGCAGCATCCTTCTGTAGATCCACATTTCAAATGCTTCAACTTTTTTCTTAATCTTTGATGATATTTCCCAGCATTCACTGCCATATTGAAGAACGGACAACACATAGCAATCCAGTGCTCTCTTCCTTGGTTCTAGCGAAATTGTCCTGTTTCTTAATTCATTATTCAACTTCTGGAATGCTTCCTTCGAAATGCCAATTCGCTTACGGATCTCTGTGTTGCACTTTCCGTCTTCTGTTATAACACTTCCCAGGTATTTAATTTTTTGTACCTGCTTGATTCTAGTATCCTCGACCTGTATTTGGCATATTGAGCCGCCCTTTTTACTAATGACCATGAATTCGTTTTTTGCAGTTTATTTGTAGTCTTTTCTTGTTGCTTTCTTCAGCTACCTTCTGTAAGAGGGTTTGTAGTTTTCTTTCTGTGTCTGCTATTAGCACTCTATCATCTGCGTAACTTAGATTCTTTAAATTGTGGCCTCCGATAACGAATCCAGGCATAACTTCTAGGGTCCTTCTCCACAAAGACAATATTTGCTCATTTATGCGATTTGGTGATTTTGATCTTTGCGTTAATTGGTCTTCTTATATATCTCTTAGGTTGCAATGATAAAAGATGTTTTTTCTTTACTGACTTCAATATAACCTTAACGCATTAGACCTTTATTTGTACACTGCAATTTCTACAAATTTGCTAATTGGCCTCTTTCACGGGAACCAGATAATACATTTTCGTTTTTATTATCCTTCAATATGCCTCTTCATGAAGTTATCGATTATGGCCTTTCACAATGTTCTGTCTTTTATAGATTTAAAATGTTGCCATTTTTTTATTTCTCCTAAACTTTTTTCTGCTATCAATACACTCAAGCTCCCAAAATATGTTGCTTACCTCTGTCTTTCTCGCCTGCATTCTGCCGTGTGAGTATTAAATTTTCAAAACAATCTTTTCTTCTTACATGGGATTTGTTGGAAAAGTTCCTAGACTCAAGACAGAGATCTACATCAAGAAGTAGTGCTATCC
This sequence comes from Ascarosepion bandense, assembly GCA_037127315.1. NCBI lineage: Eukaryota > Metazoa > Mollusca > Cephalopoda > Sepiida > Sepiidae > Ascarosepion > Ascarosepion bandense. Next base: position 990,893 of record JBBBDQ010029504.1, read on the forward strand.
TAGGTCCAGATAGTGGCAGGTTGAAGAGCCTATGTCCAGTAACCGGACTCTGAATCCTGATACACGGATTCTTTTTCATTCCTAATACTTGATGAATAAGTATTATTATTTTTTAAAACCACCAGATTTTTATCGTTGAAGATTTCCAACAACTTTAAACCAATTTTTGTTATTTCAGTCAAAAGTGAATTGATATAATAATTTTCGAAATGAATGGCTGAATTTACGCGTAAATAATTCCGGTTATTTTAAACACCCTTCTTTTTCTTTCTATGTCCCTTTTTTCTTTCAGGACTTAAGCAATCATGGCTTTCCACATCTCCTCATCCCTGTTGGCTCTTAGCACGATTTCTTCTGTTAAACCACGCAATCTGACATCCACCTCCGCAGTCCCTTCAAATATGTTATCCGCTGCTTTCCCCTGCCTCTTTTTCCCTGTATTTGGCCTGTTAGTATCAAGTTCTCCAAACCCTTCACCCACTTGCATGTCCCAGGAATTTCAGCTGTCTCTTCGTGAGGCTCAGTATTAATTTTCTTTTCGTTCCCATCCTTTCCAGGACCTCGTCATGCTTGATCCATGATATACGTAGCATCCTTCTGTAGAACCACATTTCAGTTGCTTCAAGTTTTTCCTTCATCTTTGATTATATTGTCCATCATATTGCCATATTGAAGAATTGACATCACATAGCAATCCAGTGCTCTCTTCTCAGTTTCTAACGAAATCTTCTTGTCTCTTAATACTCTACTCAGCTTCTGGATCACGTCCTTTGCTTTTTCTCTGTCCTGCTTTCCGTCTTCTGTTAGAATATTTCCCAGGTATTACATTTTTTGAACGCTTGGTAAACAGTAACAGAGAACGGGGAGGTATGACCTGTGAAGAAACAGATAATAATGTGTTGCTAAACAGTGGGTTTCTGTTTGGTTTCGGGTACACCACTCGCTCCACAGATGGGTTTGAAGCTTCGAAACGAAAATAAACTGAGTCTAAACTCAATACTGATCTCTCTATCAGCGCACGTCACCACTGACTCAGGGACGCTGGCAGCCATTGTCTCGAACCCATTTTATTGACAAAATCATTGCCGACACACTAATCATCGCCTTCGGCCTTGTTCTCACTCAGCATAAAAGGGCAGGTCGAAGAATATTCCATTCTTTGACCAAACTTGCGAGGGGAGAGGACGCATCTGACGAAACGAACTGTCTGGCGTGGGTTTACGCACGCATTCATCACAACACAGCAGCCCGACAAGCAAAACAACTTGGACGCTTTGGCTCTGGTAAGTGTGGATGCTTATCGTAACATAATATTTTCAAATATTTTGCCATCATTTTTACGGAAGTGTACACTTTATATAAACTTTATATAAGTTATTTTACATTTTAAGTAGCACACATAGCGAATGACGGTCTGTTGTTCATATAGCAAAAGAAAGAATGTATCTTAGTTACGGGAGACAGAATGAAAGAGCTTAATTATACCTTTAAATTTAGCCAAAAAATAACGTTAGAATAAAGACCTGCCAGGTAGTTTCGGGTTACATTAATATTTGTTAGTAAAAAAATCTAATTTTATAAACTTACACGATACTCAGATATATACGATCTGTGCATGGAATCACTAATCTATCACGGAAGAAGTTTATTAGGCGTTTATTTATACCGATCTTTCATGTGTAAAAATTAATTCTTTATACTGTTTCCATTGTTAGAACTGTTGTCCTTAACTTTGTTGCCATATTCTCGACGTTTCGGTTGTTGTTCGCTCCAAACCTCTTCAGGGGAAACATTAATTTCTCACCAAAACCGTTAGAGATTTCTGTCTCTGAAAGTATCACACCTTCAATTTGCATCAGTCCGGAGGATCCAGGGTATTTAATTTAGTTTGAGTTTTGTTTAACGGTATGTCAACCTCTGTGGGTTATTAAATTTCACAAAGTTAGGGTTTTAAGGTTTTGGGGCTTTTTTTAATGTTCGATTATAGTGAGAAGGTTGATTTAATCGCATTTTGATGAAAAATTATTTTATTTTTATATTTTAGAAAACTAAAAATGTCTTCTAGTTTTGTAATGAAAAATGTATTGCTGGTAATATTTTTCTTTCAAAAGTGTATATATTTCCATATAAGTCTATATTTATGTATATAATTTTATAAAAGTACGTTTTTATACTTTCATAGTGTTTTGACCCAGTTTGGGAGTTAACTATTTGCCACCAGCTGGGACCCTAACAGGTGTTACCACTCCGTGTCAGGGTGGACATGGGAACAACAGCAATTAAGAGGCGGTTACCATGCTCCGCACAACCTTCCAATTGAAGGACTTGATGCGAGATGCAAATTACCGTCACACCTAAGATCTATTTAATTTAGTATCTCGATTGGTTTTCTTTTACAATTCTAATGTTCGTTCTATTTTTCGTTGTCAGGTTTTCGGTCTGAAAACCTGACAATGAACATGTCAAATAAGGACATTTCTGTAACTTCTTGATTTCGACGTACTAAATAGGTAACTTTAACCTTCAAGTGTTTCTTTTGATATCATTCATTATTTCTGCCCTCTCTCATTTAGTAATTAATCCTTGTATAATTAAGAGTTCTTTTTTAGACAATTAGATATCTCTTTTACTTTACGAATATTAAAAATATCTAAATAATAAAAGATAAAATATCCAACTATAAAACTATAAATATGTTCTTCAAGTTACAGAATTTAATAATATGTTAAAATATGTATATTATGTAAAAAATGAATTTTTGAAATGATTTCAATCCAAACAAGGCAATAATACCACTAAGACGCGACAGGTTACTAGGTTTAGATGAGAATTCGAAAACTTTTATGTGGAAAAAGGTCTATAAAAGAAAGTGTCTCAGTAGGACAGAAAATGGTGATTGATGTGGCATTGAACCTTTTGCAGATTCTCGGTAGGTTTTATTTTTATTTTTTATTTTTTATCATTTCACCCCAAGCATGGCATTCCACTGCCATACTCTTGGGGCTACATAGCGGAGGTAAAGAGGAAGAGTGATTAGATATAAGAAATGTCAGAAGGGGGGTGATAGATAGTTGGGTGGGTGGGGAGAGTGTATGAAAGAATGGAAGTTAGTGTGTTTGAAAGATTGGAAGTTAGTGTGTTAGGAGGTGTCTATTGATCTTACATTTAAACTCCTGGAGATTGTAGCCGTCGGGGAAGCAGTCATGTGGAAGAGAATTCCACAGTCGGGAAGTGCGAGAAAATAAACTGTTGGAGTAGAAGTTGCGGTTGCATTTTATCGGTTTCACTGTAAAAGAGTGGAATCTAGTTGCTAATCTAGTATCTCGTGAAAATTCGAACCTAGGGGCCACCAGTGATCTAAGTTCATCGGAGCAGAAGCCGTGGAAGATATTTATAGAAGAGACACAGGGAAGCCACGTCGCGCCGGTGAGAGAGAGACTGCAGCCGGTCTGCTAAGTCGGTATCCATCACATTACAGACCCTCCGCTGTACCTTGTCTAGAAGCCCAAGAAGAATAGCAGGGGCACCCGACCAGATATGGCAACAGTATTCAATGCACGGGCGGATGGTAGATTTATAAATGTGCAGGATAGATTCAGACGGAAAAAACCTCCTGGCCCTGCACAGGGAACCGACTTTCATAGCAGCGGATTTAGCAATGGATTCGATATAGTCATTCCACTTGAGGTCCGCTGAGAGTGTGAGACCGAGGAGGCGTAGTGTTTTACTCCCTGGGAGGCAAGCCTGGTCCATGCTAATAGGAGGTAAGTGCGATTGTCTATGATGATTAATTGATAGTAGCTTCGTTTTAGAAGCATTAAAATTTACGAACCAGTCCACTACGGATTGGAGGTCCTTTCCAAGCTCGGCTGCAAGGTTAGCTTTGTCGCCCGCACCAGATTTTTGGTTGAGGCGAGAATAAACTGTGGTGTCATCGGCGTACATACCTACTTGGGATCTTATGGTATCAGGGAGATCATTAATGTAGATCAGAAAGAGCGTAGGACTTAGGATAGAGCCTTGAGGGACACCCGCGTTCGTATGATAGTTCTGGGAGGCATGTCCGTTTAATACCACTTTGAAGTAAAAAATCAAATGAGAGATTTTTTTGAAATGTTGATTTGCTTAAAATAGCCGAGATTTAGGAAAGCCGTAGTTAGAGACGGTATCATAGTAAGAGAAGACTAAGAAGAGAAAACAAAGATGTTTATTAAATATTCATACATAGAACGGATTAGCTTGAGTAAATCAACTGCACCTTAACTCTTACTCTAACGTGACTAATAGTGTTTCATGCTTGAACATAATCTTTAGACCACGTGGTTGATACTGACTTGGCAGACCGGCTGCAGCTGCTCTCACACCGGCATGATGTAGCTTCCCTGTGCCTCTTCTACAAGTACTTTCATGGCTTCTGCTCCGATGAGCTTAGATCACTGGTGCCGCCTAAGCACGAATTTACACGAGATACTAGATTAGCAACTAGGTCCCACCCTTTTACAGTTAAACAAATAAGATGTAACCGTAAATTCTACTCCAACAGCTTCTTTTCTCGCGCTTCCCGCCTGTGGAACTCCCTTCCACAAGTCTGCTTTCCCGACAGTTACAATCTCCAGGTGTTTAAATGTAGGGTCAATAGACACCTCCTATCACACTAACTCCCAACTATTCTCACAACACTCTCATCTACCCAACCCTCATTCTCGGTATCCTCACCCGCCTATCACCCACCCTCTGTTATTTCCTATATTTAATCAGCCTTTCTCCACTCTACGTAGCCCCCTGCACAGTAGTGGCAGTGACATGCCTTGCTCGGGGTGAAACGCTTATAAAAAAAAAAATGTGCCTTGTGTTTCGACCAAGTAATTATTAATATAATACAATACACTTTTGTACCCATAAAAAAAACCACTAACTAGCATATATAAGTAGTCGAAACACAACACATCTAATGGTTGAGTTTAAGCAGGAAACAGACAGTTGCTGTTCGTGGTTTACCCCACCTGTCGACTCTCATATTTTTATATTTACTTACGCAGTATCCCAAATACGAAAAACTTTTATTCATGATGTGGTCCCCTTCTGTCTTATCTACAAATATTTTTACGATCTTCTGCCCCGACAAGCTTATCAACATTGTGTTCCATCTACAAGAAATTAACTCAAGCTAATAAACTGGCAAATACGTCTTACGATTTTACTGTCAAAACAGTGAAATGTAGCCACTAGTCCTACTCTATTAGTTTCTTTTCTTGCACATCCCGCCTGTTGAACTCCCGTTTGTATATTTCCTTTCCTGATATTTAAAATCTCCAAGAGTTTAACTGCAACGTCAAATCCAATCTTTTATCTCCTCGATTCCTATCTTTCTCATATCATTAATTTGACATCTCGTGTACCTACTTTTTTGTCTTTGCCTTTTCTATACTTGCTTCCCTGATAGTTACAATCTTCCAAAGCTGAAGTACAAAGTCAATTGTCATATTTCATGATCTTGTTTCTCATCTGTTTCTTATCCTTTTCTCGGCACCCCATGAATCTTCCTCCTTTCGGCTCTAGTTTCACGTAACCCGCCTACTCACCTATATTCCTATCCTTTTGATTTCCTGGTATCGATATCAATTAAGATTTTTCGTCGTAAACTGAATGTTGAAGGCTAAATAAGTCCTCTGAATAAATGGTATCATGGCTGAGACTAAGAACTACTATTATACCTACTTAGAGCCAAACCCGAAGAAAAAACTAAAATAAAAGGACTGAAAAAATACAGACATACAGGCAGATAAACAGACATACACACACACACACAAATATCTTGCCTTTTATATATATATATATATATATATATATATATATATATATATATATATTATCGATTTTCTGCACTATTGTAAAAACTGCAACCCTGAAACTTCTGAATATCGTTTCTTATGTCTTTGTCTATGAGTGTGTCAAATTTGATTAAAATCGGACCACTCTTTCTATAACACGATTTTTTCGATTATCGGCAGGGTTAGGGTTAGGGTTAGGGATTATCGGCAGGGTTTAGGGTTATTATGTATTTGGTTGCAATAGTATAAGTTAATAGTGTTATATTTATTTTGATGTAAACCATTATTATTAATATTATCATTATTGTTAGAGCTATTGTTAAGTTTGTTGAGATACATTTTAATTTGTTGATCAATAACGGAGTTAGAAAATCCATTATTGAGTAGTGTTTGCTTAATGTTGTGTAATTCTTTATAAAATATAGATTTTGAAGAAGATATCATTTGTGTGCGTTGAAGTAAGTTTTTTATAACAGCTAACTTATATCGTTGGGGACATTCACTATTATAATTAAGAAGACACGAATTTATGCTAGTTGGTTTCCTATATAGAGAAGTAGTAAATTTATGTGTGCTAGAATCAATGAATGCATCAAGGAATGGGAGTTTGTTATTAATATTAAGTTCTAATGTAAAGTTAAGGACGGAGTGACTTTCAAATTTGTTTTTAAGATATTTGTTTTTAAGAATATCTTAAAAACAAATTGCAACCAAATACATAATAATTATAAACAAGATGAAAAAACTCTCAAAAACATAATACGTAGAAATGTTAAACCAGTCGAAAGTAATAATCAAATTAAACTCATTATATTTTATAAAAAGTTTAAAACAATTGACCTCATAGTCTATAATAACCCAACAGGCACTAAACTAAATTCTTTACAAAAAACCAATGTAGTGTACCAATTTACATGCCCATTCAGAGATTGCATCTCTGATACTGCTCAAAAACCTAGTACATATATTGGTTTTACCACAACCACGCTCTCCCGCAGACTTACATGTCATCTTTCTGATCAGAGTACTATTAAACAACATTTCTCTGAAAAACATAAACATGTAGGTAAAATCAGACAGATTTTGGTCAACAATACGGTGATCCTTACTCATACACACAGTAAGAGTAACCTGCAGATATTGGAGGCCATGTACATCAAATCAAAACAACCAACACTCAATAAAATCAACTTTAAAACAGGAAATAACATATTACATTGCATTTGACTAGATGGTTTTGTTGTCATTTCGCGCTATCCCGCGGTGTGACATCATAAAACCGCATCGCAAACTTAAGAACTGCGTTTATTATTTTTGGTAACTATTGCCGTTGCCAAGCGGAGTTTTATGTCAACACAAAATAAAATCGTCGGTGATGGTGGATTTTATAATATTTCAGTTTAAACTACCTCTCTGAAGATGGCTCATGTGAGCCGAAAGCTTAGAAGAAAACCAATAAATAATTATCCAAATGTTGGAGAATTTTTGTCTTTATTTTCAACTGAAATTAAAGCAAAAATACGACGTTTAGAACGGCTCATGATTAAACATAATAGACATTCATTGTCTCTTATATTTAATAGCATATGTCTAGAAAATTACTTGCTGCCTCGATATACTATATATATATATATATATATATATATATATATATATATATATATATATAAAACGGGAGTCCGTAAAAATTAGTCATTTGTTTTCAGTTATTGTTGCCAGAACTCACAGCAGCGTGCAGAGTGAGGTCAACTCTGGCTATCTTGATTCAGAACATATGCCCCTCCGAACAAAATTTATTACACAAAAGATCCAGAACAGAAATGATCATTTGATCGGTAAATACTGCTTCTTTGTTTGTATTGATTTTGTTGACCACACTATAATAGTAATTTAGATTTATTATCACTATTATTATTAGCAATATTAATAGCATTAAAAAATTCATTTTCAGTGTCTGCACGACGTATATATAAGCTCTCGCCTTGCCCCTTTAACTAAACAAAATTTTTCCCCTCTACCATTTACTTTATGTAAAATTGGCTGCTACTTCTTAGGGTTGTGACGTTTAAATTGTACCTACCAGAAATTATAGAGTTTTATTGTAAATGTTATTTTTGAAATATGTAAATAAATTCTGTTTATAATTTGTAGTTGTAATTTCGTTTTTCACTGCTCTTTATGGTGCTAATTAATTTCTTTGTGTTTGTATTATGCTACCCGTAACGTAATATATATATATATATATATATATATATATATATATATATATATATATATATATATTCTTGACGATTGACACTACACTTGAACAATAATTCTAACATTTCTAGGCATTTAAAACAGCATACCTGGCCACATACACAGTTCCGGAAAACCATAACTATGCTTAAACATGAAAACAATGAACAAAAACTAAAAATTCTCGAAGCTATATAGATAAAACAGTTGAAACCTAACCTGAACAAGATAAGCTATGAAATCTCCACAAATATCCACAAATGACTATAATTAATAACAGAAGCCATTGGTTTACTATACTTAATATTTCTTGTTTTCATACTCGCTTGGTTAGGTGTGACGTCATGTGGTGTGATGCAAAATTCGCTTCCAGCTTAAATGCACGAGATTGTTGTTGCTTGGAAATCTTCCATGTAAACTAGGTACCTCCATTACATAAAAAATTCTTCATATTATGATTAAAAAAGTTTCAAAACTTAATAAAACGAAATTTTCTATCAAAATGTTTATAATATTATGAATACGAAAGATCAAAGTGAATTTTATTTATTTTATAAAAATGTTTAATCCCTTTTAACATGTTCGAAATTTTGGCAGAAAATTTTGTTTTGATTTTGCGTTAGCGTGGTCGAAAATGTTACGACTATTTTACAATTGATTACGTAATTTCTTTTACGTAACTCAATTTTTCGGTGACAAACACATTAATTTGGAAATTCTCGTAAAAATCAAATGTTTCTCGGATTTTAATGAAACTTTCAGTACTCATTCACAAATGAATACAATTATTTTTGAAATTATTACTTTTGTAAAATATTGATGAAAAAAAACTTTAACTTTGTTCTCCTCCTTCACGTAAATTCAAGAAATTTTAATAAATTTGAATTTTCTGCGATTTACTTTTTTATTAGTTAAACGCAGAAATTATCGGGAAATATAAATCATGTATTTCTTTTATTTAAAATTATGATTCACTATACGAAAATCTGCTCCGAAAAGTAATATAAAAATGCAATAAAACTTTCATAAAATTTAATTTGATAAACTTTTATTTGCTGGAATAAATAATAACAATTAAGGACATTATAGTCTGAAGAAAGATTTTTTTTGATTACTAATAAAATTTTAAACGAATTGTTTCCATTTTTTTATTATAATAATTTATGAATTTTTAAAAATCTTTTTAAAATCTTTTAAAGAACTGTATCCTTTTTTTTATTAGTTAAGAATTGATGATTATGCTGCCTATCAAAAAAAAAAAACAAATTAATAAAAATATTTCTCCCTGTAAATTTTTAAAAAGAAAAAAAATATTTGCGCAAATACGTTCAAAATTATAAAGTACGATGTTCAAATTTATAAAGTACGGTGTTCCATATGGGTCAAAATGATTTTATAAATTAACAAGCGTTCTGGGTTATTCGTCCTTACGTAGCAAAACAGAAGAACGCACTTTCATTCTTACGATATTTTATTTCCAACGTTTCTAAAATTTAACAGCCTGTTTTGCAAGTAATTCTTTCAACATTTAAAGTAAGTATTTCTTTTTCAATTCCTCAATTTTTTTATTAATTGTGACCGTAGGAGCATTAATTGATTTATGATAATTAAAAAAAATGTATTGTACAGAACAAGAAAATGTGAAAACATTTATATAAGTGCTGAAATTATGTTAAATTTTTAATTTTACTATTTAGTTAAAAACCAAAAAAAGGGGGGGGGGTTTAGCACGATTGATGCCATACATTGCGTCCTTGTCAACATCTCTTGTCCGTCATCTCTAATCGCTTCCATGACTGACATAAAATCAGGGCTACGTAATTACTTTTTTATTGTAAGTTTCTGGCAGTAAGCAAATATTAATTGACTGAAAGCAGATTAAGGTAAGATTTAAAATTAAAATTTGACTTAAATAACGTGCCAGCGCGGTATATTTTATTTTTGCAAGATATTTAAAAACAGAAATTTGACTACTGTTTACGTAATGTGTCAATCAATCAAAAATGGCGGTATATTTTTACAAAATGGTGAAATTTTAAAATTTTAGATTTCAATCAATATAATTTCAGTTAAAAATACACCAGTATGTTTGGCTTACTAGAATTATTAAATTTAATCTCTTGGCTTTCAATTAAAGCTAATTTTAAAGCTATATTTATTTTTAATATATATATATATATATATATATATATATATATATATATATATACATTTAAAATTTCAATTTTACTTTAGGTATCGAAAATGAGTGGAGGTACCTAAAAAAAAGTGTTTGTCATTATGGTGTGTCCGTGTTAAAATATATAATGTAATGTGACATCTTTGAAAATGGCTTATGTAAGACGAAATTATGTATCAGTATTTTAATTTTCTTTCTTCATTTAATGATAATGCTCGTACGTTTATCATATAATATGAAAATCATTTACGTAAAATAGATAGACAAAACTTGTCTATATTATTGAATGAAACATGCATTAATTCATACATATATATGGTTATGTTTAGGCGTAGGCATGATGATGTGTCAGCTTTTGCACACATTGATGACTTCTTCACTCGTACAGCGAATTCTGTAGCGATTTTCTAAGATTTGATTTCCTGTTGAGTTCTCCTGCAGACATTTTCTTCCAGGGCCCCGAAAATTACAAGAGTGAAGCTTCCGGCCGCTCGGAATTGATGATCCTCTTCCGGTAACTCAAGGATTCTCTGATTACTTCCGTGCTTAAGCGCATCCTAATTTCATGCTGATGAGATCAACAGAGTGGAAGGCCAAGAGAAACTAAGGAGAACAGAAATTTAAGAAACTGATCGTCATTTAAAGCCAAAAAAAAAAACAAAATGGACCGGCAACTAGAAGAAGAAAACTAAGAAATAAGAAATTAAAAGTGAATAAAAACTGAGAAAATGAAAGAAAGTTTTTCTAGGCGGAACTTAGACATTGCACAAGGCCAAAAGCGTGGAGCACCCAGCCTGGATCGAACTCCGTACACAGTAGATCTTGCACAAATTAAAAAGAAAGCAATAAAAAATATAATAAAAACAAATTCTGAGTTAAAAAATTGAAGTAGCTGAAATGTGGTTCTACAGAAGGATGCTTTGTTGATTTTAAATTGAGGTTGTGGTTTAAATTACTTGTTCACCGCTGTCCTCAAGGACATATGGCCCTAGTGGATTTAGGCGTTGCTTAGTTCCTGTGACATGACCCAAAGAGTTATGGATTCAATATCAGGCTACAGTAGAGGTGAACAAGTAACTTACAGTGTTAGATAGAGATAATTAATGGCTGCTTGAAGAGACTGCAGGCAAGGAATAAGAATAACATACCCTAGTGTTTGTAATAAATTCGATTCGAAATTCGATTCAAAATTCCCAGCACCTGCAGAAGACCAGAGCGTACAACGGCCGAAACGTCGTACAAATAGCAACAAAGATTAGGACAATAGTCTGAATAATGTAAATAATGTATATATTTTTTCAGTTTCTTTCGTAGTCTTTAGACAGAGGTTTATTACTTGTCTTTTTTTTTTTTGTTAGGATTGTGCTTCTTTATCACTTTCAGTAGATCCATGCACCCTCGTGACATTATCACCTTTCTTGGGACGAACTGATTAAAATAAAATGTTTTCTTCGAGGGCTGCGACTAAGTGAGTTGTGTTTGCTGGATGTATACTGTAGCAAAAAAAAAACGAGACATAAGGACAGGGCATAAGCTTAAAGAAAACTGAATGTATGGTAATCAGCTAAAAAAAAAATAGTGCCCAATACGTCAACTACAAGTCGGAGAAACTAAAATATAACATGTAAAGAAATGTACATACCAGAGAAGTGTTCTGACAAAGTTCTGGAAAAGTGCGACATGGAGATCTAAAGACGTATTGGCATGACCAAGAATCTTACCAGAGAACTGAAAAACAGAAAAATCTCACTGGAAAAAAAAGATTGCTGGATTTCTATGTGATATCTGTCTTTCAGTATGAAATTGAATGTTGGATGATCTAATCAAAGGTAAAAAGAGGTCTAAGCCAGCAGAAATCTGGTTTTACAGAAGGATGCTGAGGGTACCATGGACAGAGCACGTGACAAAGATGAGCTGTTGGAAAAGATGCAAACGAGAAGAAGACTAATACGTAACATCATGAAAAGACAGATGAGGTTACTGGAACATGTAATGAGGAAGAAGAGCTTAGAGACATCACAAGACGGATGGAAGTAAAATCGACAATGGAAAGCAGTGCGATACCTACTTGATAGGTCTGGGCAAAGGAATAGTGGAGCAGGGTTTAGGAGAGATACCAGAAGAAACATCTTGTGTGCGTCAAGAGACAGAGCCAAGTGGGAGTCCATGATCGCCTACGTCTTGAAATGACACGGCACATGAAGAATATTACAAATCTGTTTGTTTTACGATTATATCACGTTAGAACAAACGATTCAATCACTCGCCGCTCGCAAAACAAATTAAAATCGTTTATTTTATGAATGTAACATGAATATGATGACTTCAATAAATAACTTGTATTTTGGTGAAAGTAGAATATAAAATTCGAAACAGTAGAAATAGTTTTATATCGAGTACTGTTAGAATGGATGTGCGTTGTGCTTCAGTGGATATCGGGCCGGAACGAGAAATCGGGGAGCCGAATACGAATTTTAATTGAATTCCTTGAATTCACTTACGCCCAAATGCCCTTGGGAAAGGTATTAATCTGTCTCTTCCCTCCAGTTATGGGTTAGATAACAGGACAGATTGACTTCTATAGCCTTGGTCGGCAACCAGTCTACCGCAGAAACCTACTGCGGGATAATCTTCTGTCCAGTTAGTCATGTCTCTTTCGAGACATGATCGCCGAAGCGTATATCACGTATGGCACTTAACTGACTGACTGTTAGAATAAGATGATTTGATCATATTCAATTGAAAAACTGGTTCTCGGAGAATCAACGAAGTTAAGCAACGCCGATATCGGTCAGTATTGGTGAATTTTAGGAATACCAGATTATTTGTAAGTTTGTATATGGGGGTGGTGTAATATATAACGGGATTGAAAATAGAGTTCCAATCAGGTTTGCTGTATTCACTTACGAGTAAAAGCTCGAAAGTTATGAATCCATCTATTCTCCCCAACCTATATGTTAAATAGTAGGATATGTATCAATAAAACCATTATAATTTATTAAAAAGAAATCTTACAATCTGAAAATATTTTCTAGCTTTAACTAGGCTTCGAAAACAGTTCGCCAACGTTAAAAAACAAACATGTCAATGAATGAAACATGTCAATGAATGAAAACGTACAATTTATCGTAGATATACACTCCACTAGGCGAGCTCTAACAGCTAAAGAAACATAAAAAGGGTTAGTAACATTAAAAGTAGGTAACATGAAATCAGCATCAATTCATTTTTTATTGTTTTACAACCAGCAAGGCGGTACCGCCATTGATGTGCAGGGGGCTACATAAGAGATTTAAAGTTTTAAGCAGGAGGAGATTAAAGACAAAGACGAACCAGGTACAGGGGAGGAAAGTGAAAGGGCAAGAGAAAATAAGAACACAGGAGTGAAGGTAGAGAGAAAAGAAAAGAACACGATACACCGGCTGACGTAGAAAGGGTGGAAGTTAAGTGGATAAGAAGTAGGGATTGACGTTCCATTTAAATTTCTTGAGGTTGTAGCCGTCAGGAAAGTAAGTATATGGAAAGGAGTTCCACAGGCGGCAAGCATGAAGAAAGAATCTGATAGAGTAGAATTGTCGGCTAATTTGGTAGGTTTAACTGTAAAAGTATGGGATCTTGTTGCCAGTCTGGTTGCCCGAGGAAATTCTTGTGAAAGGGGGCACCACTGACCTAAATTCGTTCGTGCAGAAGCCATGAAAATATTTCTAGGAGAGACAGAGGGAAGCCACATCCCGCCAATGTGAAAGTGACTTGATCAAATTGTTTTCTCCTGTCAGAACAGAATTTGCAGTTCGATAGAGATGAATTATGACTAGCATCGTCTTGAAAGCATAGGATGATATAAGCCACTAGTTACTCCTATATGACACGTGTTCTATGTCGCATGGAAATTCACCTGCCAGGCTTGGATTATCTTTATTTAGAGAGGTGCGTCGATAAACCTGCATAATATATGATCGAGTGGCTAGAACGTTCGCATTATGACCATTCGACCCGATTACAAATCTTACCATGTCCAATTTGTCATTAATTTATTTTGGTGTTATCAGTCTGGAAAGTGCCTGAGCCAAGTTTTGTGAATCAAATCGGATATACAGGACCCTTTGTTTTTAGATGTTTGTTTGTTGGTTGTTTTGTTTTCATGGCATATCAACCTCGGCGGGTCATTTATTGCTGGTAATACCTTTTTTCTTTCAACAATTATTATTGTTTTTATATAAGTTTTGTGTCTAGTAATACTTTTTTCTTTTCGAGTATCAAGATTCATTGACATTTGTTTTTAAGGGCAGGGTCTCCAAGTCTTACCCTTGTTATTTAACCCATAACTGGAGGGAAGGGACGGATTAATACCTTTCCCAATGGTACCAGTGCTTAAGTGAATGCAGGGTATTCAACCGATTTCTCTTTCCGAGCCGATATTCACTGCACCACAACGCACATCCGTCACTAAACGCTTACAGCACCTGGCATTTCCAAGCGGTCACACATCTAAGTATTGACCAGGCTCAACGTTGCTTAACTTCGGTGATCGAGCGAGAACCGGTGTATTCAACGTGATGTGGCCGTTAGCCGTCTTTCGATGATTATAAGAACGCAAAATCACAAGTCATCCTAACCCAGGGTTATGATGGTCTGGTTCAAACTATTGTTCACGCTAGATTACGAGCTGTCTCCCAGAAATTAAGATCTGCTCACCGTAGTTGCAGTATAAATCACAAATGTGCCTGAGCAGGCGTCTAGTGAGCCGCCCTAGTAGACAGGTCTATTTGGATACGTGTGGCCAACCATAACTGCATAGAATTTACTGATGATCTAAAAAGGTCCTTAGGCAAATCGTTAAAGTAAAGCTGAAACCGAGATAGGACAGAAGAGAGAGATTGGGAACTTCTTCATAGATGACATTAGTTTCAATGAACTGCTTATTAAGTAAATGTGTCTGATAAGAAATTTTAATAATTGAAAAGATGCTTGTACGACTATCATACCGGGAGATTTTATGTAACCACCCTTATCCTGCAATTTGTCAAATTCATTTGAGATATCTGTCTTCAGTAACTAATTATTGAATAGCTCACTGATTCAAAGTAATAAAGCACCAGCAGTTAGCATAGTGTAACAGAATCCATACTGTTTGTTGTTCAGGACGTTGTTTCTGTTGAGATGATGAGCAAAATTCTGATTGATAAAAGACTCTAACAGTTTGCTGATTACATTAAAGAAACGATTATGATGAACGATCACAGCAATTAGAAAGTTGGTCATGCAGGTGAAACTCTCTATAGACGAAAGAAATATTTATTTTTCGGACAGAGATTTGCCTAATATGACGAGAAAGACACCTCTCAGTGGTGTAGTATTTAGCAAGCATGTCTCGTCAGAAACATTATAATTGAATAGTGAGTTCAAATCTCACTGGGTGCCTCATACTTTCAGTCTTGTGCCACATCTAAGCTATGCTTAGAAAATCACCACTGAGGTTTTGTCTATAAAGATATTTGTTTGCAATTTCCAAGTGATGGTGGGATGTGTTCTCTCTCTCTCTCTCTCTCTCTCTCTCTCTCTGAATGCGACACGAGTTCATCGCTATCATGATTACGTCCATATGTATAGTCGCCACCCCAAGGCCTGCTATTCGGCATTAGATGTTACTTGTGGAGGAGAAAAATTTCAATGACCGACACAGTCCATTCGTAAAAATAATCAAACCCCTAGCTGCTGATGGCCTTATTGCACCTTTGTCATATTTACGACGTTTCGGACGTTGTACCCTCAGGCCTTCATCAGGTTATTGCAATTTTGAATAGAAGTCTTTATTGCGTCCAGCAGAGTAGGTTATTTCAGTTTCACGTGCTATGCCTTTTCTGGATATCTTTTCCGATATTTCCTTTTAATAACACCTCCCACGTTTTTGTTCATTTCGGCCCCTGGCCAGGTATTGAACTAACAACTTTTTGGGTCAAGTCACTGGATTATTTCAAGCAATGTTTTTATCCACTTTTCCATGACAACATTCCAAACACAATGAATAGTGTAAATAGTTTCTCATCACAAATATAATAAGATATTCCAGTTTATACCTTGCTACTTTTTTTCTCAAGAAAAAACTAACGCATTTGGCTCCAGGGGAGTTCTATATTTTGTCTCTGAAATGCTTCAAACAGTGTTAAATACTGACCATGGTCTGTTGTAACTCCTCTACAATATTTACACGTAGCGTTGGGGTTATACCCATTGTAAGTGGGATTTGCATGTCAAGTTATATATATATATATATATATAAACTTGACATACCGATCACACTGTTCTGACTTTTTAACAAAATAAATTCTTATCTATTCCTGGAAGTCACAGACTACTTCCATCTATCTTCAAATATTGATGTTTTTATAACTAACTGAAACCTGGAAGCATTTAAAAATCTAACACTACTCTGATTGATGGTAAAATGGATGTCTGCCCTGCTGCATTGTGACTATTGCTATGGGAGCTGCTCTGACTGATCTTGTTGTGGTTGTGCTTATTGCCTATTGCTTTAACTGGAAACAACTATTGCTTTTTAGTCTTTCGTGCCAACGTCCAAAGAAACAGAGCTCCAGGACCATGGATTAGTTTTAAAGCTTTCATTTCACCCGAGCAACGTCTTATATAATTTTAAGATCACTCTGTTTTCACTTTATATATATATGAGAAAGAGACAGACAAAGAAAGAGTATGAAAAATGGGTTTACAAATTTTAGGAGTGGATTCCTCACACCAAATCAAAGATAAATGTCTACACAACCATATGTTTGCAAATTCTTCCTTTTAAGTTTAATGAAATTTACCATAAATAGCACTGTGTTGTCATGTAGATTAGGTTACATTTGCCATTCGTGTACATTTGGGGATTGTTTGTCATCAGCATTTAATGTGTGCAGTAGTGACCTAATTGAGAATTCTTCCATTTAACAATCGCAGGATATTCATATCGTGCGCAAGCAGATATGATTTTTACATACGCTCCGCGAATGGTATGGGACGCGAGCTGTATCAGATTGCGTTTCCAGACCGAAATCAGCTGAGTTATCCACTCTTTGCTGGTGTTTATAGTTATATTGCTGTTATAGGATCAGGGGAAGTCCGAGTGTACATTTACCAGCCTGTACCGTAAAAGTAACCTAAAAAACGAAGGATTTGAGGACATATGACTATATTGACTTTTGTTCTTGTGTTAGTGTCAGGAACCCGCCCACAACGTTTGTAAAAGTTTCTGATACACGCTGGTATATATATATATATATATATATATATTATTTATATGTATGTATATATCTATAATTACATAACTAAGTACATTTTTAGTAGTGAGTGATGTTGCAACCGCCTTATCCATTTTAACACATCGGCTTATAACAGAAAACAAGAAAAAGAGTAAAACTAAAAAAAAAAACATTAAAAAAGAAAAGTTCACTCAAGAAGAAAGCGAAAACTGTCAAGGAAAAGATGAAAGAATCAACAGATAAAAGAAGAAAGTGTGTGAGCTTTAAAGGAAGTTAGAACTGTTCTATACGAGTCTAACAGGGCGATACGCAGATTTATAAAGGAATAAATACATTTTACATAGAGACTCGACAACATAAAAAACAAATGTATAGAAGTGTATTTACTGCACTAAATATTGACAGATTTTGCTTCTAATTTAAACGGAGCTACAAAAGAAAAATTCGCATCAGGAGTGAAAAGCCTAATGGTATTAATTTGGTATAAACGTTACTTTGTATATACCTTGTTTTTTTTAATTTGGAAGCATTGGTGTATAGATAAGTATTAACCTCTCTGCACTGCGGAATTGATGCATTATCACCTCCAAAGATTTATAGGATCAGCCAGTCAGTAAAGTGCCATACATGATACACGCTTGGGCGATGATATATCGAAAGAGACATAACTGACTGGGCAGAAGATTATCAAGCAGTAGGTTGCCATTAATTTCTTGGTAGACTGGTTGCCAGCCAAGGCTATAGAGCCAAATCAGTCTTGTTATTTTAAAGAAGGAAGAGACTGATTAATACATTTTCCAATGGTATTTGCGCGTAAGTGAATGCAAAGCATTCAAATGGAATTCGAAATCGGATTTATAGGATACAACTCCTATATCATCCCTCAGCTTACTAATACACACAAAGTAAAATTACCCATCCTCAAAATCAGATCCAAACGACTAAAAATATTTTGAAAAACTCAGACCAAGGCAAATATTGCTAGTCTGTGTGAAAAGGAAAATTCTGAATTCTGATTGGATAGGAAAATTAATATAAGACATCAGTCAAAATTGTTTTCACACCTAATGAAGAAAATGTCCGCTGAAGCCGGTCACATGACGAGATTCACTACTTAAGGACGTCCTCTGACCGGTTAAAAATGTCAGAATGGGAGCGGTAGCTTATAGCATTTCACAATGTAAGCAAGAAACTTCAAGCTGACTCGGTCATGTCTCGCCTTTTTATCCAATGTTCTTTTTTTTTTACTCTACGCCGCCAAAGTGAATAACAACAAGAGGACACTAAGTAAAATTTCTTTATTTGTTTCACCTTCTTTTTCACCCTGTTGCCAACCTGCCACAAAAGAGAAAGGAACATAAGACTACATTCTTCTACTATCAACCATGAACTCTAAACTTCTGTGGCATGACTGAAATATTTACATTTGTCTTCGAACAATCAACTTACAACATTTCACTTTGCAAGTCACTTACATTTATTTTCTCATTGGACATTCTTCTTCTTACACATTTATGTTTAATGTTCAGCAAATAGAATCATACTTATTTTTTCAAGAATATGATAATGTTTTAAAATGTGGGGATAGTCCGCTATGTTTGGAAGTGGTCTTGTACCAAGCATGGCTGACACACCCTACATATTTAACTTAACCAATTCAAAATTCGAAATACAATGTCTTTACAACAATTCATATTACAAGGCACACGTAAATTCTTCGCGGCATATGTTGATAAAAACGGAGCAAAAAGAAAAAGAATTTATATTCTATGATTTGTAATCACGAACAAAGTCATTTATTACAACTGAATAGCATGTCGAATTATTAATTTGTCCCATACTTTTGCCCTTTTGCCACATGTGAGCTAAGCTTAGATTATCACCAAACAAAACAATTTAATTATTATCACTTTATGAGTTTATTATAAAGCTCCTAAACCAAAATCTTATAATTGTATTTTTCTGTTAATTTTTATTTAACATTTTATAAGTTATATAAGTTATACATTGATATTTTTTCATATATTATAGCCTTAGTCTTACATATTTTCTAGCTTCGATCGATAATTTTATGGTTATTGCAGGTTACGTTTTATATTATTTTATACTAGCAGTATAGCCCGGCGTTGCTCGGGTGTAATGAAAGCTTTAAAACTAATCCATGGTCCTGGAGCACAGACTATTTGGACGTTGGCACGAAAGACTAAAAAGCAATAGTTGTTTCCAGTTAAAGCGAAACCGTAGACTGAATGAAAAATGAATGGATGTAAGTCAAATTTTGATTTCCTGGTATCGATATTAAATAAGTTTTTCGTCGTAAACTGAATTTTGAAGGCTAAATAAGTTCTCTGAGTAAATGGTATCATGGCTGAGACTAAGAACTACAATTATACCTATTATAGCCAAACCTGAAGCAAAAAACTAAAATAAAAGGGCTGAAAAAATACAGATAGATAACCAGACACACACACAAACATCTTATCTTTTATATATATATATATGTATTATCGATTTACTGCACCATTGTAAGAACTGCAACCTTGAAACTTCTGAATATCGTTTCTTATGTCTTTGTCTATGAGTGTATCAAATTTGATTAAAATTGGACTACTCCTTCTATAACCCGAATTTTTCGGTTTTCGATTTTTGATATTTATCGGGGGTTCCTCAACACAAAACCTGGCTAAGAACACTCGCAGACGCTTATCGTACAACTGTGTTAATTTTCAAGAAAATCAGTTCAGCCGTTTCGGGGTCTATAGGTAATGGACACACGCACACACACAAACACACACACACGCACACACACACACACACACACACACAAAAAGTTTCATTTATAAATAAGTTTAGATTATTTCATATATTATATATACGCTTATGTATTATAAAAAGACATATTAGTATCATACTTTTAATTACTAATATTTACACTTATTCTGCTTTGGAATTATTACGAAATTAATTTAAATAATGAGTTTAAAAACTTTTGCCTGCATACATACAATTTTCTCACGGCATGTTCCCTAGTAATATTGTGGTGGATAGGAAATTAAGAATTAACAGCAACTTTTTTTTTCTCTTTTCCAAAAAATCACAATGACGTGTGAAATCCTGGTTTGGCCAAATAGATAAAAGATTCACCATGTGCTTAAAGAAAAAAGTCGAAACCGGATATCTCGAGTAGATGTTAAATTGGTTTTCTGACCAATGGGGGCGATTTGCAAGGAGTTGGCAATCCAGTGCGAAAAAACTAAATTATTATAAATGGTGAAAGGAAGGCCAGCCGGGCAGTCGGATGGGAGTAGCGAGTGAAAGAAACAAGTAAAAATAAACGGTACAAACTTCGAGTCACCCGGACGTAAAGTCGCACATAGATTCTCTTTCTCGTGTGCTAATTCCTTTTACTTCTTCTTCTCCATTCAAAAACATTCTTACCAAGCAAATGCTCATACATGCATACATACATACATACGCATAAACTCTTCCCAACAAATTACTAGTAGGAACATTTCAACAACTCTTGATACCCTTAAATTTCTAATTGAACATTAACTTCTACGAATTATTGTTATTTTCTTTTAATAAATTTCTATTTTAACATGAAAAATGTAAACTTTTCTTCTTCCACTTTTTCACAAATTTACAAATATACACATTATAACCAACCTGCTACCAACCTTCTGATAAAAACCTTCTGACGATAAAAACGAATAAATCCTTATCCTGTATGACACAAGGTTGAATTAATAAAAATTAACGTTGTCCCTATAGCTTCAATATAAAGTACTTTAGATTTTTCGACCTCCTTTTCTTCTATTTAAATAGGTACCGTACTAAAATCTCTTGTTATATCGATAAGAATATATATCAAAAATTGATGTCTTTTGTCCTGTATACACCAACTGATCGCTGATTGGTTTCAAATATTTCTCTTATTGTAAATAGAAGAGTAATCGGTGGCTAAATCTCCCACTCGAGAGTATATTGTTACTAACAGAGCGCGACTTAATTTCATTTCAATTTTAGCTTGTCAATTTACTCAGATTGTTTAGTCAACTGTAAACCGTATCAGAATTGTGCAATGCATATCGGCTCGGATTGACAAATCGGAGTGACGATTTCGAGTTTCAGTTAGGTTCGTTGAATTCACATACAAACAGAAGATATTAATCCAGATCTTTGCTCCAATATATTGCTTAAAAAAGCAAGGCAGAACGGGTCTGATATCCTTTGTTGGCAAGATGTCTTCTGCAGAAAGAAACGGCAACCGATTGTGGGGAATTCTTCTGCCCAGTCAATCATGAATTATATTTCTCCAAGTATCATGAAAAACACCTGACATAGAAATTGTTATAATCACCATATGTAAGATAAATACTCCTTACCTTTCAATCTTATCTAATGATCAAAACCGTCTTACGCAATTTACTACAAAATCTCCTACAGAATATATCCAAGGCGAATGAATAGGAACGACTAAATACTAACTCCAAGTAGACAGTATGCTAATTACAATTTGAAGATACCGAAATGAGATAGCGATATATATATTTTGATATATATCGAAGGTTACGTTGGTTCGGCTATACATACGCACGAAAGAGAGATGTTAAGAATTTTAAAAGTGCATTATTCAAAACAACGCATTAAATGCATCAGTTGATCCCTGTATGTAACGCGACTGACCACAATTTTGGCATAATGCTACTCTAATCAAATGAGAAAAGAATTCACTGAGACGAAAATTATTGGAGAGTGTCTTGATTGTAAGGTCATAGAAAGTAAATTTACCCTTTGGCTCTTAAAATATTTCAACATGTTTCACTGATATTCTATTTTGATAGTATGCCATATCTTATGACAAACATGGAAACAAAAAATAATCTAAATGAGACCGTCTATATTATATAACAAAAAAATCTTAATTCCCAGCATTCCTCATTTGTGCGCATGTGTAGTCGGACAAATCTAACAAATTTACTCCGATGAAATTCTAAAGGACGAAATTCTACAAATAAATTTTCTTCTATATTTTAATTGTTTCTACCCCAAATATCAAAATCAAACAAGTAAAATAATTTACATACTTGGTAAGTGTTTAAATAAAGGACTGAATGCGTGACACTAATAACGGTAAACGCATTGAAGAAGCCCAAAAACCTTACAAAAGTTGAGCAATGTTTTAGGAAATATGAAAATTTCTTTAGAAACAAAGTAAATATTACTGAACCGTTACCTAACATCAGTTCTCGTATATAACCGTGAATGTTGAACAATCTCCCCACAGATTAAAAATATACATTAAGCATCAGAAATGTAGTTTTACAGAAAGATGCACCAAGGCGGAATGTGGCACAAGGATTTTTAATATTGGGTATCCAAGCTCTAAATCCTGGGCAAAATAAATGTTTAGTATTCCCCAGACGGGACTATACCATTCGGCGCAATCTCTACTGGGTTACTCTCCGCCTGAGGGCAGAATCTGACAAGGTATGTGTTCGTGCTAATGCACAACACAGAATACTATTTAGTTGCCTTCCCACTCAGGATAAAATGTGTCACAAGGCCTTTTTAATGTGGGCCGTCCGAGCCATATAGCCAGGGCAAAAATTTATTGTCTAATTTTCCCCAGACGAAACTTTACCTTCCGGCGGAGTCTCGACTGTGTTACTCTCCGCCGGAAATCAGAGAGTCAGACAAAGTAAGTATTCGTGCTAATGCACAAACCTCTGTCTAGGTGCTTTATATATTAAATATTTATAGCCACGTGTTCCCAATCGGACAATTTATTCAACGGTTACGTTTGTTGCCTGGAGATCATTTTTCGACGACGCGTTTCGGTATCGACACCTTCTTCTCACCTAACACTTGTCCTAACTGCTAGCGAGTGATTTTTTCCAAAGTAATTGGTCTTTATTTCGCCTGACCGCGCTATATGCAAAGCCTTGTGAGCCAAAGTGTAATGCATTATAAATTATTTCTGTTAATGCATTGCGTCAATTTGGAATTTGGACTATGATTTATTCCTCAAGTTGTTATCATTCGTTACCTTTTGACATCCAGTATTGTGAGTGGCAAATTCTCTTAAACTATTTTCTTTATAATGTATCCTTGAATTCTTGCCTTATTCTAAGTAGAAATGTTGTTTTTGTTTCCATTTTCTTTAACATTTCATTATAACTTATGCCCCGTCCATGGTAATCTCAACATTTTCTGTAGAACTACATCACGTGTTGTCTCAATCTCATTATTTGTGAAAAAAATGTCGAGTATTCACCGCCATACTTATTTCTACATAGTTCAGTTGAGTTCACTACTCTTTTCATTGATTCTAACAAAATTCATCTTTCCTTATAATGTGTTTAGATTTTGGAAGAAAACTTTTGCTATACAAATTAACTCTAGAATGTGCCTGTTTACCTGTTGTTAGTTCAAACATTTCCTAGACGACTCTTGAATAAATCAACATTGTTTTAAACAATTTTTTCATAGTTATCAATGAAAATGCAGGTGTCCATAAAGTCCGTGTGTCTTTTTAAAAATGTATAACTTTGTCTTTGTGATAAGAATAATCTGTAAAAAATGTTATAATGTTCAATGTACCTAGTTTTAAGTATAGTTATCGATACTAATGTGATTTCAGGTATTGCTGTAAATCATTTGGCAAATGGTTTCCGTGAACTGCAAAATCTTCTTACCCTTTGTTTGGCTAATGATGGAGAACATGTGGAAACATAAATAAAATTTCAGTAAAACCTTTTAAGATATAGATTTACTTTTTTAAAACCTTTTTCCAAATTATTTCTATCACAAATAAAGTTATATTTTTTTAAATTGCATAAGAACTTTATGGGCACTCTGTTTATACAGAAAAACTGGCCAGTCCAGTTTCGAACGCTACTTTTTAAGACGAAATATCTTTAGAACGATAACTTAGAAAGTAGTCAAGTTTATCAATTATTTATTTGGCAAGGGAGAGAAGTGAAAATCAAAGCTCTACTTTATATTTAAGTGGCACTGTTTACGCTGTAATCAAACTAAGTTGCTTGGTGGACAGTGTCCAATAACTGACCGTCACTGACGCTATTGCTTCCAGGAGCCTGTAGCCATCGGCTAAAGACATTTTCACTGCGTTGCTTTGAGTGGTCAATATAGGGATCGTACAAGAGTGATGACACTTATGACCTCGGGGTATAGATTCTCTGAGTGAGGAAGGTACAAGCTATCTCTATTAATTAGTAATTGCAACTTTGTAGAAAGGCGAATTATTAAAATATGTTGTTAAAGATGACAATTTATTTCGCGCTACGTAGCAACAAGTTTTCCTAGCCAAACACTTTTCATGCCATCGGCAATAAATAATTAAAAGAATTCAATACAGTGTTCTATATCTGTGTATCAAATATAAGGAAGTATGTATAAATATGGAGTTATTCAAGGCCTACAGTTAGTTTATATATATATATATATATATATATATATATATATATATATATATATATATATAATTATTTGTGTGTGTACAGGTACATGTTTTTGAAATTTTTAAATGAAAAATATCTGTAAAAGAACAATATAAAGACAAAAGAAAACTAATATTAACCAAAGCGTTTCGTCTTCTGAAGGGTATTAGTAAGGCAAAGGTGCCTTGATAAATCCGCACAGTGGATGAAACGTGTCGGCAAAATGAATTTTACTTGTGTCTTATTAGATAAAAGGAAACTTATCTTCCGCGACACGACTCGTTTTCTTAATTGCCTTGATAAAATCAATCAAAGGATCCGTCCGCCAAGAATCATTTTCCGTATTCATATTCTACTTTCACATGTATATTTTAGTTTACACCTAAATTTTAAGCACACACACACACACACACACACACATATATATATATATATATATATATGTATGTATGTATATATGAAATTAGACAGAGTTTATTTAGTAAAATGTAATTTCAAAAACGCTACAGTTAATGTAAAATAAAAACAACCGCTTTCAAATAATATGAAACCCCTGCTGTCAGGCTCATCTAGATCTAATTGAATTATTCTCATAAAAAACATGTAAATATAAATTTTCAAAAAGTAATCTAAAGATATGTGTGTATCACCAGAATAAGTTTTATTAAATCTAAACAACAAAGTTTGTTTGTTCAGCTTTTTATTTTGTCTCAGTTCTCAATAAGGTATTTGCATCGGGATTGAAGCCATAAATATAGTGTTCAATTTTTATTTTCAAAAGCTATTTGAATATAAAGAAAAAGAAAATGAAATTTGTAGAATTTTTGGATAACTTCAATCCCGAAATTGTACAGGAACTCGTAATCTTAGAAGTGTTTTGTCATCTTTAAAATACCTGCTTGCTAAAATACATTTTATAAGTAAAACCCCTGAAAGACAACAACCTTGGAACTAATCAAACAAAGTTGCAACTCATAGCAACATAAGGGAAGCCACCAATGGATATGTCGGTAAAGGCCACAGGTTCGAATCCTGCCGTGTGACTCTATTGAATGATATATAATTCCATTAAAATAATGTTCAAACAAATTAAATATTTCGCTTATTAAAACCATTTCGTTAATTTTGACTTTCCATATGTGTGTGTGTGAGTGAGTGTAACTATTATAAATGCAGAATTTATTTCGGCAGCTGTAAAAATTACACATTGATCTTTCAAAACTGAAAGATTAAATGTTACATTTAACTCAGAATATTCATAAAAACGTTTGCACAGAGTGGAAATAAATTTAGATGAAAAGTAATTGTGTACACAGTTAAACATTAAAGGTACAAGTACCGGAAAATTCAAAGATATATATACATACACCAAGTCAAACCTGCACAAAAAATAATGGAAAAATATCCAAGAAGAAACAAGAGAACAGATAAAATTATACACGCACGAAAAATATAAGAGTCCATATATGCACAAAATAATATATACAAAATAACTCAAAACAGAAAATAACTGAATAAAAACATAAATTAAAATTGTAAAAAAGCAAAAAGGTCTATATAGTATAAAATTATTAGTCTCAAAAAATTTAAAAGTTAGTATTAAAAATTTGCAAGAAAAAAGATTCACAAAAAAAATCACAAAAAAAAGAAGAAAAAATTTCACACATAAAAGAACCAGTACAATAAAAATGAAATACAGTCTCAAGTGATTTACTATTACAAAACGTTAATTAAATATAAATAATAAGTAGGTAAATATAAAGTTTAAAATAAGTGATAAAGTTTATCATAAAAGTAGATCTGAATTTGCTGGAAAATTATAGGTAAGAAAATTCTAAGCCTACTAAAAAGCTAATTTCAGTTTTTGAAGGCATTTAAAAATAACTTGATAAATTTGGTTTAAAAGCTTGTTATTACAAATATATTTGTTTCATCTAAGCATAGGCAACATCTTTTTCTAAAGATAATAGGAGTTTGTTATTTTTTCTATAATCATGCATTCGATCTATAGAGATTAGTTTAACTTTCGATTCCCAGATATATTTAGACAAAGTGGTCATGTATACAATTTTGGCCTAAAGAAAAATATTTATGATTATAAAATCTATGTTTCCAAGGTTCATCAGAAATTCCAAAGTATTATTTTTTCTTTATCATATGCTATAGGAATATAGTTTCCTGTTATATAACTTTTTCAGACATACATACCTCCTTCAACGGGACAGTTATCTTTAATTTACAAAATTTTGGATGGACAAATTTTCAGCGATCTTATAAAGTTTTACTTAAAAATAGTTCTCTTTTTTTTTTGTAAGGCCAAAAGAACTTCAAACAATGTTACAGTTATAAATGAAAAAATTCAGGAAGAAATGCTGATGAAAATGAAAATGAAAATAAGCTATAATACCAAAATAATTACGTCTAATAAGGTTCGACGCAACAATAAACAAAATAAATGTAAAACAAACTGCGCCGAAGCTGAAAAAGTAAAAACAGAAAACAAACATATTTACTCAAAAAGAGAAAATTACTGAATCAAAATAAAAAAAAAACTATGTTTGTATATAGTCGAATTCTTGTCAGTCTGAAAGAAAAAACTCGATAGCTGGCGGTTTAAGATAGTGATTTTCTAAGTGCATCTGAGATGGGGCACAAGGCCAAAAGTATGGGACACCCAGTGAGGATCGAACTCACTTATCAATTGTATTGATTCTAGTGAGACACGCTTGCTAACCATTACACCACAAAGAGGTGTCCTAGTGGCCTAAGATACGCTTTATGTTTTGGCTTGATTATGTATATATATATATATACAGGTTAGTGATGCATTGTAGGTAGTCTATTTAGTCGATCATTTATTGCACTTCATATATTTTCTCTCATCTTTTCTTAGGATCCACGTCGAGATTTCAAACCTCCCCATTTTGTTTTGGCCTTCCTTTTATCTCGGCTGGTTTAGCCTTTTATTGTCCCAGTCCATTAATTTTTCCTCCCCTCCCCACTCCCTTTAACGAGTGGGCTTCTTGATTTCGCCGTTTGGCGGAATACAGCGGCCACTCTTTTTTCTGCGATGGACGGGTCTTACTAACATTGTTTATTATTTGAGTTCAAATTTGTTGTATTTTCAGTTTGTTTTTTGGGTTCATCCTCCTCCCATCATTTCATTCTTCATTAAATCTTTTAAATTATGTATTATATGTAAACACATTTTTATGTATTGTATGTAAACACATTTTTATTGTCATGAGTTTTCCCCCGTAAATATGTGGTATTTTTTTTAATCATTTCACCCCAAGCAAGGCATTCCACTGCCACTATTGCGCTTGGGGCTACATAGGGGGAGGTAAATAGGAAGAGTGGTTAGATATAGGAAATGTCAGAAGGAGGGTGATAGATAGTTGGGTGGGTGAGAAGAGTATTTGAAAGAATGGATGTTAGTGTGTTTGAAAGAATGGAAGTTAGTGTGTTTGAAAGAATGGTTATGAAGAGTGTGTTACTTGATTTCGCCGTTTAGCGGTATACAGCAACCACTCTAATTTTTATTGGGGTGAACTGGTCTTACTAACATTTATCTATTTTATTTGAATGTTTTGTTATATTTTAGTTTGTTGTAGGATCTTCAACTCTTCCCCCTTTCATTTTCATATCATTATAGTTTTAAACATATTTTTATAAAACAATATATATAAAAAAAATTTTGATGTCATGAGATTTTCCCTCTTTTTTCTTTTAGGTTTCTCTGCCAATATGTGGTATTATGGTATATGGTGGATTTGAAAGTGAGGGATGAACTCTTGTGGTGAATGGACCAATTGTTACGAGTGATTAGGTCGTGAAGCTAATTAAGTAGTTATAGAATAAAAAGTGAAAACAGACACAATCTACTCCATTTTCGGCCTTGTGCCACAGCTATTGTACATAGCAATAACAAAAACTACAACCCATTTCTTCGACCATGCTACACATTTATTGCTTCATTGCAATAACCAATATCCATGTATTTACCTTCATTCGGAAACCTCAGCGTTGTGTAATGGTCGCCACGTTTGTCTTGTTAGAACCAGTTACAACTGAGTAGTTTGTTCGATCCTCACTGCGTATACCTTGCTTTCGGCCTGGTGCCACATCTAAGCTACGCTTAAAAATCACTTTCGGCCATGCGACGTTTGTCTCATTACAATAACAAATATCCATATATTTACCCTCATTCGAGAACCTCGACGTGGTGTAATAGCATGTTTCTCTCGTTAGAATCCTGAGTAGTACGTTCTATCCTTATTAGATGCCCTATACTTTCGTCCTTGTGCCACATCTATCTTCCCTTATTCATTTACTGAAATGTAATAAAAAGGTAGTAAAATGCCATTGCGTTTTCCACGGCTTTCAATTCAGACTTGTTTTTCTTTTAGACTGACTGCAACCCAAGTTTCGTGTGTGCATAAAAAGCTTTGGTTTAAATAACATGTGGGAGAATAGAAGTGTATATGTGACTCATGTATTGTATTTACTCGTTCAGATGTTGAATTCAAATCGACGATTCCACGTTTCACGCCAATGAATATTTATCTCACCACACACACCAATCTTATATACAACTGAAATCTTTGTTGGGTGGTTGGGTCTTAATAACATTTGTTAATTTTGATTTTAAGATTTTATTATGGTTTAGTTTGTTTTGGATTTAATTCCCTGTTCTTTCCATTCTTATATTTTTAAATTTTTAAATATATTTTTTGTTTTATTGTACGTAAAACCAAATTTTTATGTCATGGATTTGTATTCCTTTTTTATGTGTCTCCGTGAATATGTGCTATTGTAGTGTATGAAGGATTGGAAGGTGACGGATGGGTTCTTGTGGTGAGTGAGTAAATTGTAATGAGTGATTTCGTCGTTAATGTGATTAGCTAGATATAGGATAGTAAATGAGTACCAACCTTTGCCCATTCCCCTTTTGGCCTTGTGCCACATTTTATGTATTAACAGTAATAAATATATTATATGTATGTGAAATTTAAAAAAAACATAGTTACATCTATTTATTTACAATATAATATACAGTGCTCCGGTTGTTTAATAAAATCTTACATTACGAAATGTTTCATTGTAAATATCCGTAATAAATTCCGATGTTATAATCTGACTTATACATTATATATTTAGTATATAAGTATAAGCATATACTAAAAGTAATACAAACTTCGATTGGTTAATGCCAAATGTTTTGGTTAAAATAATCATTTGCATAATTAAGTCTGACATCGGGTAATAGACCACAGTATTTATTGCTATGTACTACACAATAAAGAGAGAATTCCAAGTGGAAATAGAAAGTAATTTAAGCTATAATGTTAATACAGGAAGAGGCGGGTGAAAGATATCTGGCTGATATGTCTATAAAATAAGTAACTCAGCTCTATATGAGAAAATTAATAATGGCTATGTTAGATTAAGAGTAAGTTTACGAATGAAAAAGAATCGACTGTTGTCAATAGCGTTTGCTGCTCCCTGGCGATGGGGTTCCCAAACCAATTATTGTTTATGTCTTTATGAAGTTTAATTCGGTCTCAATAGATAAACAATAACTTTCCAAATAATTTACTCTATAACAATTTGAATTCTCTCTATATTTCTTAGTTTCGAATTTGACAATCATTTAACGCAAAAACGTCTGCGTCCCAACTGAAGTTATTCAATTATTGAAATTTGATTAACCACAATTCAATTAAGATCAACCTTTTCGGGGTTTTACATGGACAATGCATACATAAGAACGTATGATTATTACTAAAAATTATAATATTGATTAAAAAAATGCTAAAAAATGGTAATACTTCAAGATAACTCATATTGTAAGGAACGAAATGCAAGCTGTGATACTTAAAGCACTAAACTAAATATGTCTCTGTTTTGACGAAACTCAAATTTTGTACGTAACGTGATGTCTACACAATGAATTCAAAAAAACAAATTTGAAAATTGATGCATGAATAATCACGAATGCAATCCGATGTGCACATGACGTTTGCACTAGAACATAAACAATGAGTAGAATTCACGTAGAGAAACGTAACTCTGCATTATTACTCATTTACAAAAAGTTTCGTTGAAGCTAAAGAAATAACAAATTGTTAAATTTTTAAAACATCGTTTTGCTTATTATTCATTAACATATTAGTATTTCTATAGTAAATGAGTATTTATATAGTAAATCTTCATATATGTGTCAAGGCACATATATTAGCATTTAATAAAGAAATGTGTTATCTATGAAGATAACAACTGCTATATTTAAAAGGTTCAATAGCCAAATTTTTTTTCAATTTTGTGATTCGTTATTATTAATAACACAATTTATATTCTGATTATTGTCTTCATATTTGTTGATCTTATCAAAACGTTTTGACTCTTGTGCCCTCTTGGCTTCCTCT
Organism: Ascarosepion bandense; assembly: GCA_037127315.1. NCBI lineage: Eukaryota > Metazoa > Mollusca > Cephalopoda > Sepiida > Sepiidae > Ascarosepion > Ascarosepion bandense. The sequence continues at coordinate 1,022,294 of JBBBDQ010029504.1, forward strand.
AGTGTATATTGATCTAGGTAATCTAAATGAAATTCCTAATTGAACCCTTAATTTAAGAATATCATCTAGTTCTTATTTTTATTTCCTACCATTAAGTTCTTGCTTTTCACTGAGTGCAATTATACATTACCCTGCTCAGGGATTGAACTCACAAGCAATATAGCAATATGTCACCAAATTCACAACGTAACAATTTTGTTCGTAAGACAAGTTGTTGGAATAAACTTAGACATTTAAATTTGACTGCTCCTTATGCTGTCACTACTTGTTAGGCTGCTGCTGTTGCTGTTTGTCATATATTGACTGCTACTTCTGCTGCTGCGATTGAAAACATGTAACTTTCTTTCATTGTTTATTAGCAAATCCCTTATTTTATTTATTCATAAACTTGACCTGTTATGTACACCTCTTTCATCGACGGATATAATTCTGTATTTGTCTATATTTCTGAGATGACGTAGTATTTACACTACCTACATTTTCCGGACTTTTGTCCACATCTTTGTTGCTATTTGTACAACGTTTCAGTTATAAAGACGTTGGTTAGTTTCAGTGATTTGACCCAAAGAGTTGTGGGTTCAAAACCAGGCTAGAGCAGTAGTGAAAAGGTAATTAGAGAGTCCGGCTAGACATAACTCATGACGACCAAAAGAGGCTTCACGCAAGGAATGAGAATGATATACCCCAGTGATTGTAATAAAATGTTCGGTTCCGAATTTCTAGCACCTAAAGAAAGCCGGATCTTACAACAGCCGAAATGTCGTACAAATGACAACAAAGTTGAGGACAGTCAGTTAAGTGCCATACGTGATACAGGCTTGGGCGATCATGTCTCGAAGGAGACATGACTTACTGGACACAAGATTATCCCGCAGTAGGTTGCCATTGCTTTCTGCGGTAGACTGATTGCCGACTAAGGCTATAGAACCCAATCTGTCCTGCTATTTAACCCATAACTGGAAGGAAGAGACGGATTAATACCTTTCCCAAGGGTATTTGCGCGTAAGTTAATACAATGGATTCAACTGGAATTCGAACTCGGCAGGACAAATTTCCCAATAATGTAAGTAGTCAAGATAATTTTGCAAAATGTTGGACGCAACGATGTCTCTCTCTCACTATGACGGTGACGGTGACTATTAAAATTCTGTAACTCAAATTCTATTTTATCGGAGAACTACTTCCATCTGACCGACTTTAACTGGTACCAATTTCCATTCTTCATGAAATGTTAGGGTAATAAACTGCTTCTTCTTCCACGTCTTTTTTATCTTGTCTTCTTTTTCATTGACAGCCTAAAACAATAACAATATGCAACAAACGACCATGTCTAAAACAATGAACTGGACCCAAAATGTAATAAATTATCTAATATTTTTTTTCTCTTTTAAACAACGACTTATGATTTGCCATAGAGAGAAAAGGGGTTCTTTCGTTTGTGTAGTCAGCAACCTCGCATACATAAAGATCCACACATCAGGGAAGCCAAACGTAGCCAACTGTTCCCTTGAAATATTCGAATTAAACCTTCCCACATAGGGCTAAGCCCAGTTCAGGACAACTGTTCTCCTCGACCGTTGAAATGTAACTCCCTTTAAAGTTTTTCCATTACTACTAAAATTTATGTCAGCTTAATGTCACTTCCGCTCTACTGACAACTGTCTTCCGGAGCAAATCTATCTGGGGTATAAAATTACTAACCCCTGGCTAACCAAAAAAGATTCTCTTAATCTCTTTTGCACCTGTTTCAAATTTTCAAACAGTACACATTTTTCCAAATCTCAATACAACATCTGCGTCACCCAGCGCAATTACACTGAATGTCAGAAATCCAAAATATCTAACCAACGAATAACTAAGCATATGAGCTGATTCCTTGTAGATTACCCAGATTGATATACACCCGAAGAAGGCCGGTTAGCACACTAAGAGAAACATTGAGATAAAAAAAATGGGGACAATATTTCGAATATAAAGAGTGCAAATAATGCAAAGTAGCTCTTCTCTAGAAGGTAAGAATCACTTTAGTAATGATGAATACAGATTAATAGTATTTATATATATTTCTGAAATGAGGTAGTATTTAATGTATTTACATTATTCGGACTATTGTCCTCATCTTTTTGTCATTTGCACGACGTTTCGCTAGAGGGATATAACTCATAACTTCAATCGAGTCGTTACGCAAGGAATAAGGATAATCTATCCCAGTGATTATAATAAATGGTTCGGTTCGGAATTCCTATCACCTGAAGAAGACAGGAGCGTACAACGGCCGAAACGTCTTAAAATGAGGGCAATAATTCGAATTATGTAAATACAGATTACTAGGTTTTGGTGTTTCCTCCATAAGAATCCATCAAATCTTCTTTATATGCCATGCCGCTTCAGGACGTAGGTGATCATGGACCTCCACTTGCCCTTATCCCTTGTCGCTCTTACCACTTACATCTCTCCTAAACAACGCTTCGCCATTCACCATTTGAAACCTATCAGGTATGACACGCGCTGCTTTCTCATGTTTCTCCTTCCCTCTCGCCGTCCTGTGAGTATTAAATTCTTCAAACTCTCCTTCCTCATTACGTGTCTCAGAAACCTCAGCTGTCTATTCCTGATGCTAAATATACACTACCGGCCATAATAATTAGGCCTGCCCAAATCTAAACAAAAATAAGGTATTTCATACTATTTTAATATATATTGCCAAGTGGATAATTCCTAATGACAATAGAATGGTTTTTCTGTTATTATTACCTTGCAAAATTTTACAAGGCAGCCAGGAAGCCTTTGTTTTGGCCAGCCAATAAGAAGAAGAGACTAGCATGGGGAAGACAGCACAAAAACAAGACACCAGAACAGGTCATTTAATGTACATATAATTGTGCAGTATTAACAAAAGAACCATTTTATTTTCATTTAGAATTATCCGCTTGGCAGTAAATACTAAAAATAGCATCATTTTTTTAAACTGGTGTGGCGTAATAATTGTGGTCGGTAGTGTAAGTTCTATTTTTCGTTTACTTCCTCTCTGTATCTTCGACTTTGTTCACATTTTTGGTCAGCATACCGCTGCAGAACCGCATTTCCGTGCTTCATCTTTGAAGAGATCATTCAGCATTCTCCGACAAATAGGACAAATATCACATAGTAATTTCTATACTCTTTTCATTGTTACAAGATACAAATGAATAAATTGCATATATTGGCTCACGTGAATAAAAAGGAGACTCAAACTAAAACATCTGCAAATAAAATACGAAGATTTTAAATTTAATTAGCTACTAATCTCTTTTGTCTTCTAGAGATTGGTTTTAGAGATGCTTCGTGCATCTATCTTATTAGACCAACATTTCAAAACAGAATTTTAAATACGTTATTTGTAATGTCCAGTCGGAAAGCTGTTCGTGATCCAATTTGAATTGAGTTAATTAGAATCATTTTATTATTGGTTATAAATTATCCAGTGACGCAAAAATGAATTAAGAGCTCAAATTCTAGTCTGCTACTAATAGGAAGGTTTCAAGTAGTTAGAACGTTTGATTCCTGTTCATGATACCGGGGTTTGAATTTCACTATGGTCGATTTTCTTGATGTTATCGATCCAGAGTAGGCGGTATCAGTGTCTTATATGGAATGACCGGAAAACCAAATCTTGTGAGTGATATTGGGTACTTGAAAGATAATTTTGTTAGCACGAAATCATAAGTTAATGTGACCAAGAGTTTCAGCGTGCTTATTCACACTGTTTATCATGCTAGATAATGCGCACTCTTCCAGAGACTGTAACTAAATTTTGTCTAGCTGAGTTAAAGTATAAACCACACGTTGTTTCTGTGGGTGTTGAATCAACGCAAATATACCTGAGCCGCAGAACGTGAGGGGATTTGCTAGTTGGGACGACTTGCCTCCTTGGATACGAGTGCACGCGCTATTTACGTTTTACCCATAATTTATCCTTCTAAACAGCCATTCCCCGGATTGGAATAGAAAGAAAAGAATCGTTACAGAATTTCGATTTTTGCCAGCCTTAATTTTGGCAAACCAGAAGTTGGGAAATATATGTTCCTTAAGGAGATAGAATGAAATAGATATTGACACTCCTAGTAAAAAGGGTGATCTTACTGTCAAGCTTCGCAGCGTTATGTCGTTTGCCACTGTGAAAACGGATAAGGCAGTTTGGTTTTCTTCTTACTGCTGAAAGAAAAATATTATTATGAAATGTTCTAAACTTCTTTAAATAAACATATGCTTCTTGTCTACCGCTTAGAGCAGTTACTTGCCTTCTGAAAGACCTGTAACTATATGTATTCATAATTATTACAGAATTTATCTCTATATATAAAAGACATAATGTTTGTGTGTCTGTCTGTCATTCTGTCTGTCTGTCTGTATGTCCTTTATACGAATCCACAATTTTTATCCGATTCTCACCGAACTTCAGACGAATATTCTTAAGGATTCCGGTCAGGTCCTGGCCTACGTATTTTTTCGGTATTCCCCTAATATTGAAAAATGATACATCGATATCCGATCAAGTCTGATCAAGATCAAGATTTCAGCCCTTTTATAGAGGTTCTTGTTGCAGAATTTACTCTTACTTGGTAAAATTATAATTTTTAGTCTCAAACATTTGTAGATCTATCCAGACGACTCATTTTCTCCGATATCGGAAATCGATACCCTGATATTCTTTCGAATCAATAACCGATATTAACCCATCAATATGGCTCATTTTCCCAAATTTTAAACCCGATGGGTACGATAAGTTTTCATGGACTTACTTAGGTTAATTTATCCTTGGATGACTTATTTTACTCCGATATTGGAACTCGATAACGAAATATTCTATCGGGTCTGATCAAAATACGGTTTTCAGCCCTTTTATTTTTGTTTGCTTCAGATTTTGCTTCAAGAATATTTGTAGTTCTTGGTTTCAGCCATAATACCATTTACTCAGAGAAATTATTTATCTTTCTAAATTAAAATTCCGACGGCAAACTTATTTGAGATCGATACCGGAAATCAAAATTTGACTTACATCCATTCATTTTAGTAAATTCAACTGCTTCGAGATCAACCTTTCTACAACCCACGTTTTTGAGATGCAGGAACATGGATTAGTTTTAAAGCTTTCATTGCAATGATACCGACTGGAAAAATATTTTCCTGTGAGTTAAATAATTATATTTATAAGTGATTAAGGAAGACATTATGATATATCTTCGAGACGTGTATTGCATGTTATCATTCAAGGGTGAAATTCAACAACCGAGGAGGAAAAAATACCAACTTAGAAGAGACTATTTACACTAAAAAAAAGTACCAACTTAGAAGAGACTTTTTACACTTAAAAAAAAAACACCAACTTAGAAGAGATTGTTCTGTTACACATTTTCCTTGGGATACACTCAAATAATAAAAATCTGGGATGGCATGAGTAAATACCAGCATAGAGACATCACCATGTTATGCAACAAAAACTAGGTTCATGCTACCGATAATAAAGATGAAAGTTCGAGTAAAATCCCCGACAGTAGTATCCAGAATAATTTCAAAACTCGACCCCCATAAGGCGTGTGGAGACGATGGAATACCGGTGATAGTCCTTAAGAGGTGTGCTCCTGAACTTTCCCCTGTCCTCTCTAAACTATTTAACTACTGCCTTTCTGCCTCCTGCATGCTGGAAGTTCTCTTCAGTCGTTCCTGTATTTAAGAATTGTGGTGAACCCTCGGACCATCCAACTATGGCCCTATCAATCTTCTACCGATATTCGGGAAAGTATTCGAGGCTATAATCAATGCTGAAATAGTTCATCATCTCACCGCCCACAAACTCTTCTCAGACAGGAAATATGGATTCCGCATAGCCAGGTCCACGGCCGACCTGTTAACAACCGTAACTGAGTACATGCTACAGGCCCTTAATGAGTCTGACGAGGCTCGCGCGGTTGCTCTGGATATTTCCAAGGCTTTTGACAGGGTTTGGCACTCTGGCCTCCTATGCAAACTACGCGGTTATGGTATTACCGGTCGCCTGCTTGTCCTAATTCAATAATTTCTTAACTAACCGCAAAATGAAGGTCGTTCTGAATGGGCGTGCCTCTTCGTCCTACAGCACGAATGCTGGTGTCCCACAGGGCTCTATCATGGGCCCGACGCTCTTCCTTATTTTCATCAACGACCTCTCAGATGAGATCAAGTCCCACGTAGACATCTACGCAGATAACACTACAATATACTCCCGCACCAGTATGAAACTTGTCGTGGCGGACAGACATAATCTCGCTGCTGACTTTGAACGGGATCTACACTCTGTGGTGAACTGGGGCAAGAAGTGGCTTGTCAACTTCAATTCATCTAAGACCAAGCTGTTGTTGTCAACCATTACAAGCAACCATTCCTGCCTCCCATAAGCATGGACCAAGCGATTCTCCCGGAGAGTAATACACTACGCCTCCTCGGACTTACCCTGTCCTCAGACCTCAAATGGAACCACTATATTGAATCCATTGCAAAATCTACTGCTAAGAAGATTGGGTCACTATGTCGATCCAGGATGTTTTTTCCACCTGAATCCATCCTGCATATATACCATTCAACCATCCGTCCGTGCATTGAGTACTGCTACCATTTATGGTCAGGCGCCCCTGCCGTTCTCCTCAGTGTTTTTGACAGGCCCCAAAGGAGAGTCTGTAATGTGATAGGTACTGATCTGGCGGCTCGACTGCAGCCACTTCCCCATCGTTGAAATGTGGTCTCCCTTTGTCTGTTCTATAAATAGATGGCTCCTGCTCAGAAGAACTTAAGTCACTGATGCCTCCCCAGCAGGTGTTTACTCGTGCAACCAGACTGGCAACTGGGTCCCACCCATTCACAATCAGATTAGTGAAATGCAGACGTCAATTCTACTCTTGCAGCTTCTTCTCTCGCACTTCCCGCCTGTGGAACTCGCTCCCGTATTCTTGCTTTCCTGACGGCTACAACCTCCAGAAATTTAAATGCAAAGTCAATACTCATCTACTAACCACGGGACTCTACCTCTCTCCCCACCCCCGTATAACCTTCCCTTTCTCTCCACCTATGTATCTGTCATCGCACCTGCTTTCTCAGCTTTCTGTTGTTTCTTTCTAACTAGTTTGTACTCCTCACTCTTTTCTAATTAATCTTTTTAAATTTATGTAGCCCCTGCACATCAGTGGCGTTTCCGCCTTGCTCAGGGTGAAATGATTAAAAAAAATATATAATTCTTTGATACATATATATTCAACAAATGTCTTACATTCACCATTCGCAAAAACATTTCAAAACATCTAATATAGTTATTACAAATAAATAAAAACGTCAACATTACGACCTATGTAAAAAAAATAACCAATGTCCTCTGTTAATTCTCATTTATTTTGTAGTGTCACATCTTAATTTTCTACATTGAAATAAAACGACAGTTAATTTTTCAATTAACGTCATACGCTCTCATGAACTGTGTTTTCATTTTATCGGAAATTGGCACAGTAAAATACATATTAATCATCACATTATAAATAGGAAATATACAACAAATATCATGGAACAAATATTATACAAAAAACTAAATTATGTAGAGACATTGCTAAAAAGATTGACGAAAAATACCCGAAGAATTTAGTTTAGCAGAAGAAAAAGTAAAGTGTGTAAAAACAAAATAAAATATTCTCTCCCAATCTGACTAAATTTAGTTTCGCATAATGACACAAAGGTGCATCTATGAAATGATATGCAATCCCTAGCACTATCGCAGAATGCTGGTATTTACTCATGCCACCACAAGACAGGATGTGACAAAAGGTCGTGTTTAAAAGGGTCAAAATTTGCACAGTCTCCGCAAAAACCAGTTGTGGAACAAAGCTTGGCTTTTTTCCCAGTCGACCTTCTGTCCGTAGACAGAACCCTGACTGAGCCGAACTCCGCTCGAAAACTAAACGCGTGTCTGTTCTTTCTCAGACGAGTCCCAGTACATAGACCCCCAGTACGTAGGCCGAGCCCCGATTGTGTCGTTTCCTGCCCTAAGACAGAGACGTATCATACATCCAACGATTTTGTATTCATAATCAGTTTTATAATTACTCTGGTTAAGATTTTTCTTCCGGTAGTTTATAAAAAATGTAGGCGAGCCGACAGTATACGACTCATTTTCCCTTTAAAAATTTCCAGCGATTACCCATTACAAGCAATTCTGACTCACTTCATACCCGTGAACACAAAAAAATTAGAGGGAAAGGTTTTTAAAAGATTAACGGCTTACCCTAAACAAATATATAGATATGAGTAGAGCCTATGAAACTTCCAAGCAACAAACTCAAAATATTTGGAGTAACAATTGGAGTAGATAGACTAAACTATCGCCCGGTTTACACTCCACCCACGTCTATTGAACAGGTGAAGAGGCTCATCCCTTGTTCCTTGTTTAGGATATGGTTTCCGGCTTTCTCTTTTCCAATCTTCTCACTTTGTCTTTTTTTTCAATTGGAGTAGATAGATATATCTATCGCCCAGTTCACACTCCACCCACATCTATTGAACAGGTTAAGAAGCTCATCCCTTGTTCCCTGTTTAGGATGTAGTTTCCTGCTTTCTATTTTTCCAATCTTTTACTCTTACGTAGCTCCCTGCGCATCAGTGGCTTAATCGCCTTGCTTGGGGTGATATGAATAAAAAAAAAAAATTCCGAACAATTACACATCAAAACATAAAGCACTTGGTATTGACAAGCGGTTAGTCACCCAGCACATGGTTGTTTCAATTCGCTGGAGCAGTGATTTAAAATGATAGAGCCATAAGCATCGAAAATTAGAAAATAAAATCATAAATTATACAGACGGGCTTGGTAAGTTAATATTCAAAAATCATGTTTGAATGAACTCTTGCTGCTTATATATAAACTATTGCATATTACCTTCAATCCAACGACTTTGTATCCATATTCAATCTCACAATAACACTTGTTAATATTTTATTCACACAGTGGTTTTTAAGGCTCTCCCTTTAAAAATTTCAAGCCATTACCCTTTGCAAGCAGTTCCGAGCAATATATATCATAATTTAAAGCACCTGGGATTGCCAAGTGGTCAGCAATTTTAGGTACTGACCAGGCTCGTGGCTGTTTCCGATCGGCGAAACAGTTTTAAGCATCAAAAACGAGAACATACAACAATAGATTAAACACACATAATTTGTAACTTAATCTTCGCAAATGTTATTTGAATGAACTCTTGCAACCAATATATATAATATTCCATATTACCTAAAAAAAGAAGGTGCCATATATATTTCTGGTGCTATGAGAATGAAACACCTATTGAAGGTAATATGCAATCTATGATAACAGTATTCTTCCAAGCCTATTACTTGGTTTTCTACTTGAATTCTCGCCTGAGAGAATTCTCATTTTTTTCTTAACATATCTTCCCGTCATTCAATATCCATTTCTGCATTCTCTTTTTGTCCTTCTATTTATTTTTTTTTTTTTTACTCATTTCTTTCTTTCTCTTTCCATCCCGTTAGATAGGGATTTTTGTTTTTTTTTTTGTTTTTTTTAGCAATTCCAGGCTTTATGGCCACTGTCACTATAGAAAATGATGAGCGTATAGGATAAAAATCTTATATCATCCAACAATTAACTGCATAAAGCAAAAATGCGCAGCCGTAAAAACGGATAGGAATGACTGAAAACATTTTATAAAAAAACAGACCCTATTTCCGTTGTGAAAATTAAGATTCTGGATACAGATTGGGTAGAAAATAGCAAATTGAACTATGACCCTGATCAAATTTTCTTAACACCTAAAAAATCTGTTTGTTGGTGTATCCGACCACGTGACTGGATTTCACTACTTATCCACGTCGCTTGACCAATCAAAGATATTCTGATGGGAGCATGGATCTGATAAGGACCTCGTCACAATATCGGGGAGAAATTTCAAGACGTCGACCCTATCATGTCTCGTCGACATACACTTATTCTTCCTCTCCTTCCAAATTTCCTTTCTTTGTCTTCACTCACTCGCCGTCAAAGAAACAAGAACAACAATAATAAGACATCTTTTAATGACTCCCAAAAACTAACGTCCGATAAGTACTATTTTTCTTTATTGCTTTACCTTCCTTTTCACTTTCTAGCAGGCTATAAAAAGGAAAGAGCACAGACTTTAATATGCACACATTCTGCTACTTACAAATATTATCTTTGGATTCATTTAACTCCTTAATACTATTTCTCTGGAACATTTAACTACTTACATTTTCTCTTTGAACATTCAACTCTTACAAATTAATTAACCATGTATATATTCTATTTGAACATATTCTGTTCAGTTAATAAAATGTCACTTATTTTACAAACAAAACACCTTTATTCTTCCAAACTCCAACAAATCTTCTCACGTTTTAAATTATGGAGATTCGGTTGTGTTTGGCACAAGGCCAATTTGATAAACATCACCGAGGCCCCGACAAACATTATTAAATAGGAAAACAGTTAGTTTCAACTTCTCTTTCAGTGTTGTTTTTATCTTTCTTTTTTACATTTTCGCATTGTGTATAAATATGCAAAAACAATTCATCAGCAAAGAGAGATGCCGAAAACTCATTGCACAATAAAAAGAAAAGATATAACTGTAACTGCTTACAAAAGCAAAAAAAATACTAACAAGATATGTTAGAACAGAGAGCATGAACTTCAGAACAGAGTTTTGAAAAAATGCGTTTAATACGAATCCAAAATACATATGTAAGAACCTCTAGGGAACGATAGACCCCAAAATTAGTGGTCACATAAAAAGAGACCGAAAATCTACGCAAAACGAGGGTATAAGAAAGTAGGACAAATTAAAAATCACAAACGACAGTAAAATACCAATAGCTAGTCAATTTTCCACAGAAAGAATTGCTATCATTAATTAATTACGTGAATGTTAATTTATTAAGTGTCATACGTGAAAAATATTCGGCATGGAGAGCTGAATAAATAGAATCTTAACGCGATGAACTCAATAAAGTTTTCGGTTTTAAATTATGAGAAGCCGACCATGTATGATGCAGGTTGATACCTAATAAAGACCTCGGAAGACAATGATTTAATACTGGGAGTATGTTTATAAGCAACAAATTATTTAACACCTTAATGGACACCCGGCTTTTCTCGGATCTGTGTCGCTGAGAGATTTGCATATTTCTGTTAATATGTCTATTTAATATAAGGCTCAAGAGGCACTCAGTCACATAAGACGGTTATGGAATGAAGTGAAGATTACGGATATAAAGACGATAGTGTCTGACTCTTGACTTAAAGAAAATAACATTTCAGTGTTTAGGAAGTATTCACACATGAGTAACTTCGACATATTAAGGTCTTCTTCTTCTTCTTCTTCTTCTTCTTGTGCTGTGTCCCTTCAGGACGTAGGCGATTATGGAATCCGACTTGGCTCTGTTTCTTGTCGCTCTCAGTAATTTTCTCTTGGTACCTCTTCCAAGCCCCGCTCCGTCAACCATTTGCTCAGACCTAACAAGTACGTCCAGCGTTGCTTTCCCCTGTCTCTTCTTCCATTTATCCGACCTGTAAGTATCAAGTTTTCCAGGCCCTCTTTCTTCATTACGTGTCTCAGAACTCTCATTTGTTTGTTCCTGATATTTATTGTTAGTTTTCATCTCGTTTGCATCCTTTCTAACACCTCATCGTTGCACACGTGCTCTGTCTATAGTGTTCTCATCATCCTTCTGTAATATCAGATTTCTGCTGCCTCAAGCCGCTCCTTCATCTTTGATGAGATTGTCCAGTATTCACTTCCATATAAAAGGATAGATATCACGCAGCAATCCAGCACTCTTCTATATCTCGTGAAAAGTGAATGGAATAGGTAATTAATTATTCGTGTGGTTTGTCTGCGTGAAAATACAATGTCTCGCCCGAAAATTCATGAACTAATGGAATTAAAGCTGGGAAAATCTGTCACTAAATGTCTGTGTAAAATGTGCAACACTGATATCCGCCTACGTACTGGCATGGGCAAGGATACATTCCAAAGGCTAGGTAGAGTATTGCGAGACAGGAATATTGAATTTGTAAAGGGAAAGCGTACCGGACTGTTATGGGATATCTGTTCGCCATTGTGACAGTAAATGCAAGACAATCTCTTCAAGGAGAGAGAGAATAGAGACAATAGAAATGTGGTTATACAGAAGGATACTAAGGATATTATAGACCGAACATCCGAGCAAAATATTCTAGAGGGGATGCAAAAAAAGAGAAACGATTATGCATCAAAAATTATCTTCCTGCACAAATAAGTATAAAAAGATAATTATAAAGCCTGAAAATTTTCTGGAAAAGTAGATCAAATAATAGCCAACAAATATTTAGGTAATATGACGAAAACTACTGCTTTAAGTAGCCAAAATGGTTTAACATACGGACTATTAAATTAACAGAAAACACTAACTGAACATCTTTTCTAAGAAATGTACGAAACAATTTTAACGTCTCCTGCTAGGAATATAATTTCTACGTATGAATTTAAGTTAATAACCAACAATGTCACAGTCTATCTTCGATCAAAGTGTAATATGAGATTTCCTCCGACGATATTTAGTAATGGGGATTACAATCCCGGAGAATCACCTCTTGCCTTGCACTAAGAAGGATGTTTTGGTAAAATCTGACCACCAATTGACAAAAGCTCCATATATTGGCAACACATTGTCATAGTTTATTTTCTTTCGAACCGGTATCAAAGTTTAATATGAGTTTTCCTCCCGACGATATTTAGTAATGGGGATTACAATCCCGGAGAATCACCTCTTGCCTTGCACTAAAAAGGATGTTTTGGTAAAATCTGACCACCAATTGACAGAAGCTCCATATATTGGCATCACAATGTCATAGTTTATTTTCTTTCGAACCGGTATCAAAGTGTAATATGAGTTTTCCTCCCGACGATATTTAGTAATGGGGATTACAATCCCGGAGAATCACCTCTTGCCTTGCACTAAAAAGGATGTTTTGGTAAAATCTGACCACCAATTGACAGAAGCTCCATATATTGGCACCAGAATGTCATAGTTTATTTTCTTTCGAACCGGTATCAAAGTTTAATATGAGTTTTCCTCCCGACGATATTTAGTAATGGGGATTACAATCCCGGAGAATCACCTCTTGCCTTGCACTAAAAAGGATGTTTTGGTCAAATCTGACCACCAATTGACAGAAGCTCCATATATTGGCATCACAATGTCATAGTTTATTTTCTTTCGAACCGGTATCAAAGTGTAATATGAGTTTTCCTCCCGACGATATTTAGTAATGGGGATTACAATCCCGGAGAATCACCTCTTGCCTTGCACTAAAAAGGATGTTTTGGTAAAATCTGACCACCAATTGACAGAAGCTCCATATATTGGCACCACAATGTCATAGTTTATTTTCTTTCGAACCGGTATCAAAGTGTAATATGAGTTTTCCTCCCGACGATATTTAGTAATGGGGATTACAATCCCGGAGAATCACCTCTTGCCTTGCACTAAAAAGGATGTTTTGGTAAAATCTGACCACCAGTTGACAGAAGCTCCATAGATTGGCACCAGAATGTCATAGTTTATTTTCTTTCGAACCGGTATCAAAGTGTAATATGGGTTTTCCTCCCGACGATATTTAGTAATGGGGATTTCAATCCCGGAGAATCACCTCTTGCCTTGCACTAAGAAGGATGTTTTGGTAAAATCTGACCACCAATTGACAGAAGCTCCATAGATTGGCACCACAATGTCATGGTTTATTTTCTTTTGAACCGGGATCAAAGTGTAATATGGGTTTTCCTCCCGACGATATTTAGTAATGGGGATTTCAATCCCGGAGAATCACCTCTTGCCTTGCACTAAGAAGGATGTTTTGGTAAAATCTGACCACCAATTGACAGAAGCTCCATAGATTGGCACCAGAATGTCATAGTTTATTTTCTTTCGAACCGGTATCAAAGTGTAATATGAGTTTTCCTCCCGACGATATTTAGTAATGGGGATTACAATCCCGGAGAATCACCTCTTGCCTTGCACTAAAAAGGATGTTTTGGTAAAATCTGACCACCAGTTGACAGAAGCTCCATAGATTGGCACCAGAATGTCATAGTTTATTTTCTTTCGAACCGGTATCAAAGTGTAATACGAGTTTTCCTCCCGACGATATTTAGTAATGGGGATTACAATCCCGGAGAATCACCTCTTGCCTTGCACTAAAAAAGATGTTTTGGTAAAATCTGACCACCAGTTGACAGAAGCTCCATAGATTGGCACCACAATGTCATAGTTTATTTTCTTTCGAACCGGGATCAAAGTGTAATATGAGTTTTCCTCCCGACGATATTTAGTAATGGGGATTACAATCCCGGAGAATCACCTCTTGCCTTGCACTAAAAAGGATGTTTTGGTAAAATCTGACCACCAATTGACAGAAGCTCCATAGATTGGCACCACAATGTCATAGTTTATTTTCTCTCGAACCGGGATCAAAGTGTAATATGGGTTTTCCTCCCGACGATATTTAGTAATGGGGATGTCAATCCCGGAGAATCACCTCTTGCCTTGCACTAAGAAGGATGTTTTGGTAAAATCTGACCACCAATTGACAGAAGCTCCATAGATTGGCACCACAATGTCATAGTTTATTTTCTTTCGAACCGGTATCAAAGTGTAATATGAGTTTTCCTCCCGACGATATTTAGTAATGGGGATTTCAATCCCGGAGAATCACCTCTTGCCTTGCACTAAGAAGGATATTTTGGTAAAATCTGACCACCAATTGACAGAATCTCCATATATTGGCACCAGAATGTCATAGTTTATTTTCTTTCGAACCGGTATCAAAGTTTAATATGAGTTTTCCTCCCGACGTTATTTAGTAATGTGGATTACAATCCCGGAGAATCAGCTCTTGCCTTGCACTAAGAATGATGTTTTGTTAAATCTGACAACCAATTGTGAGAAGCTCCATATATATGCACCAGAATGTCATAGTTTATTTTCTTTCAAACCGGTATCAAAGTGTAATATGAGTTTTCCTCCCGACGATATTTAGTAATGGGGATTACAATCTCGGAGAATCACCTCTTGCCTTGCTCTAAGAAGGATGTTTTGGTAAAATCTGACCACCAGTTGACAGAAGCTCCATATATATGCACCACAATGTCATAGTTTATTTTCTTTCGAACCGGTATCAAAGTGTAATATGAGTTTTCCTCCCGACGATATTTAGTAATGGGGATTACAATCCCGGAGAATCACCTCTTGCGTGGCACTAAAAAGGATGTTTTGGTAAAATCTGACCACCAATTGACAGAAGCTCCATATATTGGCACCACAATATCATAGTTTATTTCCTTTCGAACCGGTATCAAAGTGTAATATGGGTTTTCCTCCCGACGATATTTAGTAATGGGGATTACAATCCCGGAGAATCACCTCTTGCCTTGCACTAAAAAGGATGTTTTGGTAAAATCTGACCACCAATTGACAGAAGCTCCATATATTGGCACCACAATGTCATAGTTTATTTTCTTTCGAACCGGTATCAAAGTGTAATATGAGTTTTCCTCCCGACGATATTTAGTAATGGGGATTACAATCCCGGAGAATCACCTCTTGCCTTGCACTAAAAAGGATGTTTTGGTAAAATCTGACCACCAGTTGACAGAAGCTCCATAGATTGGCACCAGAATGTCATAGTTTATTTTCTTTCGAACCGGTATCAAAGTGTAATATGGGTTTTCCTCGCGACGATATTTAGTAATGGGGATTTCAATCCCGGAGAATCACCTCTTGCCTTGCACTAAGAAGGATGTTTTGGTAAAATCTGACCACCAATTGACAGAAGCTCCATAGATTGGCACCACAATGTCATAGTTTATTTTCTTTCGAACCGGTATCAAAGTGTAATATGAGTTTTCCTCCCGACGATATTTAGTAATGGGGATTACAATCCCGGAGAATCACCTCTTGCCTTGCACTAAAAAGGATGTTTTGGTAAAATCTGACCACCAGTTGACAGAAGCTCCATAGATTGGCACCAGAATGTCATAGTTTATTTTCTTTCGAACCGGTATCAAAGTGTAATACGAGTTTTCCTCCCGACGATATTTAGTAATGGGGATTACAATCCCGGAGAATCACCTCTTGCCTTGCACTAAAAAAGATGTTTTGGTAAAATCTGACCACCAGTTGACAGAAGCTCCATAGATTGGCACCACAATGTCATAGTTTATTTTCTTTCGAACCGGGATCAAAGTGTAATATGAGTTTTCCTCCCGACGATATTTAGTAATGGGGATTACAATCCCGGAGAATCACCTCTTGCCTTGCACTAAGAAGGATGTTTTGGTAAAATCTGACCACCAATTGACAGAAGCTCCATAGATTGGCACCACAATGTCATAGTTTATTTTCTTTCGAACCGGTATCAAAGTGTAATATGAGTTTTCCTCCCGACGATATTTAGTAATGGGGATTTCAATCCCGGAGAATCACCTCTTGCGTTGCACTAAGAAGGATATTTTGGTAAAATCTGACCACCAACTGACAGAAGCTCCATATATTGGCAACACATTGTCATAGTTTATATTCTTTCGAACCGGTATCAAAGTTTAATATGAGTTTTCCTCCCGACGATATTTAGTAATGTGGATTACAATCCCGGAGAATCACCTCTTGCCTTGCACTAAAAAGGATGTTTTGGTAAAATCTGACCACCAATTGACAGAAGCTCCATAGATTGGCACCAGAATGTCATAGTTTATTTTCTTTCGAACCGGTATCAAAGTTTAATATGAGTTTTCCTCCCGACGTTATTTAGTAATGTGGATTACAATCCCGGAGAATCAGCTCTTGCCTTGCACTAAGAAGGATGTTTTGTTAAATCTGACAACCAATTGTGAGAAGCTCCATATATATGCACCAGAATGTCATAGTTTATTTTCTTTCAAACCGGTATCAAAGTGTAATATGAGTTTTCCTCCCGACGATATTTAGTAATGGGGATTACAATCCCGGAGAATCACCTCTTGCCTTGCTCTAAGAAGGATGTTTTGGTAAAATCTGACCACCAGTTGACAGAAGCTCCATATATTGGCACCACAATGTCATAGTTTATTTTCTTTCGAACCGGTATCAAAGTGTAATATGAGTTTTCCTCCCGACGATATTTAGTAATGGGGATTACAATCCCGGAGAATCACCTCTTGCCTTGCACTAAAAAGGATGTTTTGGTAAAATCTGACCACCAATTGACAGAAGCTCCATATATTGGCACCACAATGTCATAGTTTATTTTCTTTCGAACCGGTATCAAAGTGTAATATGAGTTTTCCTCCCGACGATATTTAGTAATGGGGATTACAATCCCGGAGAATCCCCTCTTGCCTTGCACTAAGAAGGATGTTTTGGTAAAATCTGACCACCAGTTGACAGAAGCTCCATATATTGGCACCACAATGTCATAGTTTATTTTCTTTCGAACCGGTATCAAAGTGTAATATGAGTTTTCCTCCCGACGATATTTAGTAATGGGGATTACAATCCCGGAGAATCACCTCTTGCCTTGCACTAAAAAGGATGTTTTGGTAAAATCTGACCACCAGTTGACAGAAGCTCCATAGATTGGCACCACAATGTCATAGTTTATTTTCTTTTGAACCGGGATCAAAGTGTAATATGGGTTTTCCTCCCGACGATATTTAGTAATGGGGATTTCAATCCCGGAGAATCACCTCTTGCCTTGCACTAAGAAGGATGTTTTGGTAAAATCTGACCACCAATTGACAGAAGCTCCATAGATTGGCACCACAATGTCATAGTTTATTTTCTTTTGAACCGGGATCAAAGTGTAATATGGGTTTTCCTCCCGACGATATTTAGTAATGGGGATTTCAATCCCGGAGAATCACCTCTTGCCTTGCACTAAGAAGGATGTTTTGGTAAAATCTGACCACCAATTGACAGAAGCTCCATAGATTGGCACCAGAATGTCATAGTTTATTTTCTTTCAACCGGTATCAAAGTGTAATATGAGTTTTCCTCCCGACGATATTTAGTAATGGGGATTACAATCCCGGAGAATCACCTCTTGCCTTGCACTAAAAAGGATGTTTTGGTAAAATCTGACCACCAGTTGACAGAAGCTCCATAGATTGGCACCAGAATGTCATAGTTTATTTTCTTTCGAACCGGTATCAAAGTGTAATACGAGTTTTCGTCCCGACGATATTTAGTAATGGGGATTACAATCCCGGAGAATCACCTCTTGCCTTGCACTTAAAATGATGTTTTGGTAAAATCTGACCACCAGTTGACAGAAGCTCCATAGATTGGCACCACAATGTCATAGTTTATTTTCTTTCGAACCGGGATCAACGTGTAATATGAGTTTTCCTCCCGACGATATTTAGTCATGGGGATTTCAATCCCGGAGAATCACCTCTTGCCTTGCACTAAGAAGGATATTTTGGTAAAATCTGACCACCAATTGACAGAAGCTCCATATATTGGCAACACATTGTCATAGTTTATTTTCTTTCGAACCGGTATCATAGTTTAATATGAGTTTTCCTCCCGACGATATTTAGTAATGTGGATTACAATCCCGGAGAATCACCTCTTGCCTTGCACTAAAAAGGATGTTTTGGTAAAATCTGACCACCAATTGACAGAAGCTCCATAGATTGGCACCAGAATGTCATAGTTTATTTTCTTTCGAACCGGTATCAAAGTTTAATATGAGTTTTCCTCCCGACGTTATTTAGTAATGTGGATTACAATCCCGGAGAATCAGCTCTTGCCTTGCACTAAGAAGGATGTTTTGTTGAATCTGACAACCAATTGTGAGAAGCTCCATATATATGCACCAGAATGTCATAGTTTATTTTCTTTCAAACCGGTATCAAAGTGTAATATGAGTTTTCCTCCCGACGATATTTAGTAATGGGGATTACAATCCCGGAGAATCACCTCTTGCCTTGCTCTAAGAAGGATGTTTTGGTAAAATCTGACCACCAGTTGACAGAAGCTCCATATATTGGCACCACAATGTCATAGTTTATTTTCTTTCGAACCGGTATCAAAGTTTAATATGAGTTTTCCTCCCGACGATATTTAGTAATGGGGATTACAATCCCGGAGAATCACCTCTTGCCTTGCACTAAAAAGGATGTTTTGGTAAAATCTGACCACCAATTGACAGAAGCTCCGTAGATTGGCAACACAATGTCATAGTTTATTACCTTTCGAACCGGTATCAAAGTTTAATATGAGTTTTCCTCCCGACGATATTTAGTAATGGGGATTACAATCCGGGAGAATCACCTCTTGCCTTGCTGTAAGAAGGATATTTTGGTAAAATCTGACCACCAGTTGACAGAAACTCCATAGATTGGCACCAGAATGTCATAGTTTATTTTCTTTCGAACCGGTATCAAAGTTTAATATGAGTTTTCCTCCCGACGATATTTAGTAATGTGGATTACAATCCCGGAGAATCACCTCTCGCCTTGCACTAAGAAGGATGTTTTGGTAAAATCTGACCACCAATTGACAGAAGCTCCGTAGATTGGCAACACAATATCATAGTTTATTACCTTTCGAACCGGTATCAATGTTTAATATGAGTTTTCCTCCCGACGATATTTAGTAATGGGGATTACAATTCCGGAGAATCACCTCTTGCCTTGCTCTAAGAAGGATGTTTTGGTAAAATCTGACCACCAGTTGACAGAAGCTCCATATATTGGCACCACAATGTCATAGTTTATTTTCTTTCGAACCGGTATCAAAGTGTAATATGAGTTTTCCTCGCGACGATATTTAGTAATGGGGATTACAATCCCGGAGAATCACCTCTTGCCTTGCACTAAAAAGGATGTTTTGGTAAAATCTGACCACCAATTGACAGAAGCTCCGTAGATTGGCAACACAATGTCATAGTTTATTTCCTTTCGAACCGGTATCAAAGTTTAATATGAGTTTTCCTCCCGACGATATTTAGTAATGGGGATTACAATCCCGGAGAATCACCTCTTGCCTTGCTCTAAGAAGGATGTTTTGGTAAAATCTGACCACCAGTTGACAGAAGCTCCATATATTGGCACCACAATGTCATAGTTTATTTTCTTTCGAACCGGTATCAAAGTGTAATATGGGTTTTCCTCCCGACGATATTTAGTAATGGGGATTACAATCCCGGAGAATCACCTCTTGCCTTGCACTAAAAAGGATGTTTTGGTAAAATCTGACCACCAATTGACAGAAGCTCCATATATTGGCACCAGAATGTCATAGTTTATTTTCTTTCGAACCGGTATCAAAGTTTAATATGAGTTTTCCTCCCGACGTTATTTAGTAATGTGGATTACAATCCCGGAGAATCAGCTCTTGCCTTGCACTAAGAAGGATGTTTTGTTAAATCTGACAACCAATTGATAGAAGCTCCATAGATTGGCACCAGAATGTCATAGTTTATTTTCTTTCGAACCGGGATCAAAGTGTAATATGGGTTTTCCTCCCGACGATATTTAGTAATGGGGATTTCAATCCCGGAGAATCACCTCTTGCCTTGCACTAAGAAGGATGTTTTGGTAAAATCTGACCACCAATTGACAGAAGCTATGGACAGAAGCTCCATAGATTGGCACCACAATGTCATAGTTTATTTTCTTTCGAACCGGTATCAAAGTGTAATATGGGTTCTCCTCCCTACGATCTTTAGTAACGGGAATTGCTACCCTGAAGCATCACCTCTAAAAAGGATGTTTTGGTAGAATCCGTCCACCACTTGACAGCACTTGCAAAGACTGGACAATATTTTTACTTGTTCCTATATGTACGCATATATTCACCATACTTCAAGCCAACTACGTTTTACATAATGCAAGCGTGTGAAGTCGGAGATTTACCAATATTATAGCAATCGAAATCAAATATGGCAGATATAAAACAGGTTAACTTATAAGCCACACAGCATTCTTTATTGGTAATAACGTTTATCAAGAGACAGACATCTGAAAGCATTTTTATCCAGATTTTCAGATGTAAGGAAATCCAGCAGTGACGATGCGACAGGAGTACCTTACAACTATTGTCCCATTTACTGCGTGAGGTACATGGTTACCAAGATGTTGATTGATTGAAAGAGCAAATTGATGTCACAAGGAAACCATCACGAAAAAAAGATATATTTTTTATCTCCATTGTTAATTATCCATTAGCATAAATCAGGCTAGTCTCCCTGAAAGCAAGACACTGCGCCTCCTCGGATTAACTCTCACAATAGACCTCAGGTGGAATGACTATATAGAATCCATAGCTACATCTGTTGCTAAAATGTCGGTTCTCTTTGTAGGGCCAGGAAGTTTTTTCCGCCTTAAACAATCATGCATATATATAAATCTACACTCCGCCCGTGTTAAGGCCTGGGAAATTTCGAAATTCACAATCACGAGAATGGATACAAGAGCATAACACCGGAAATCCGTTCAGTGGGAGCTGCCGACGAAGTACCATTTAGGCTATTGAGGTTACCGTCGACCTCGTAACGGACGTAGAACCCGACCGCAATTCTTAGTCCGTAAATTTAGGCTATATTTTTTTTAGTTATTTACTAGACATGTGCGTCTTCTTCTTCTTCTTCTTCTTCTTCTTCTTCTTCTTCTTCTTCTTCTTCTTCTTCTTCTTCTATATGCCCTCTCCCTTCAGGACGTAGGCGATCATGGTTCTACACGTCTCCCTAACCAATTGTGGCTCTTAGTATGTTTGCTCCTGTTACACCTCTCAACCCCCGTTCCGTCATCCACCTAATAAGGCCCTGCAAATATGTCATACGCTGCCATCCTATGTCTCTTTTTCTCTCAATCTGGCCTGTCAGCATCAGGTTCTCCAAGCTCTCCTTTCTTATTGCATGCCCCAGGAACTTAAGTTTCTCTTCCTGATGCTCAGTATTAATTTCCTTTTTGTTGCCATTCTTTCCAACACCTCATCGTTGCTTGCATACTCAGTCCGCGATATCCGCAGCATCCTTCTGTAGAACCACATTTCTGCAACTTCAAGTTTTGTCCTCATTTTCGATGATATTTTCCAGCATGCACTGTCGTGTTAAAGAACTGATATCACATAGCAATCCAGCACTCTTTTCTAGTGAAAATTTTCTGTGTGTTAGTACTTTACTCAGCTTCTGGAACGCGTCCTTTGCCATGCCAATTTGCCTTCGGATCTCTGTGTCGCACTTTCCATCTCCTGTTAGAACACTTCCTAAGTATTATAATTTTTGTACTTGCTTGATTCTGGTATCCCCCACCTGTAGTTGGCATTTTGGGTTGCACCTTTTGCTGATGACCATGCATTCAGTTTTCTTAAAGTTTATTTGTAGACCTTTTTTCTCACTCTCCACCACTACCTTCTGTAGGAGGTCTTGTATTTTGCTTTCCGTGTCTGCAGTCAGCATTGTATCATCTGCGTACCTTATTTTGTTCAAGTTGTGGCCTCCAATAACAAATTCTGGCGTGTCATCTGGGGTCCTTAAAATATTCTCGCTGTACAAGTCGAACAGATCCGGTGAAAAAACACATCCTTGTCTTATGCCTGTTTCTATCTTTGTAAATCTGCTGAAATCGTTACCTGTCCGTATGCAGGCCGTTTGCTGCCAGTAGGGATTCTTTATTACTCTTTTGTCTTTCCGAAAAATGTCGAGGCTGCTGAAAATCTCCAACAATTCTTTGTGTCGTATCTTGTCGAATGCCTACGTATAATCAATAAAACATAGGTACATGTCTTTCTTCATTTGTACTGCCATTTTTGCAGAGCATACGTGTCTTTTTTATTCCGTTGTGTTCCAATGTGCCACTTTCAATATAGGCGGAACGTAATTCTCGTGATGGCGGCGGGTGCTATATTGCTTGTATTCACGGAGACGAGAAAAATCAGTACTGTCGCTGCTACAACGGTAGAACACTCGAAAATAATACAGTTTATCAAACAGGGCAGTTACGAGAAAAGTTACTTCGGCGCGTCGTAAAACTTAATTCCAAAAGACTCTTGGAGTTATTGGAATAGTCTCTGAGCAAGGAAGAACGAAATTATGAAAAAACCTTCCGATAAGAGAAATACTTAAAGATAAGACTGCGTCGTTGGCTAGAAAAGAAGATTTATGATTCTATTTGTGATATAAATCTTCTGCATTGGAAAGCGCGCTGAGTTTTCTGTAGACAGTTTGCGCTTGGTTTTCTACCAAATATATAAAAGAAATATATCTTCGTACAGAAAAATAAAGCAAATTAGATGACAATTTCCACCATCGTACATGCAGGTCTCTTGCCATTGTGTAGAACATCAATACAAGCCCCTAATTAGATTTTGATATACTTCTCATATCGCAGATTGCATTAATATAAAAAGTGGGCAGACAACTGACTTTTAAATCGGTGATGGCAACAATGATGCGGCCCAAAATACATTCACAGTGAATAGACAAACTTTATTGATTCAAAGAGCAAATTGATGTAACAAGGAAACCATCACGAATAAAAGATATGTGCCCATTCTATTATCTCCATTTTGACTGTTTGTTCTAAGAAACGGCAGCGAAAGCCATTATGCTAAAATATGTGTTCGCCCCAGGAAACGGTAAATGAAGCTGACTTGTAAAATTTCTCATTCTATATTTCGTCCTCCAGGTCAATTAATACGTTGCACTGCTGTTATCTATATAGTAATACTACAGTGGTTGTCTATCTTTATTTTTAGTAAAATTTTGTTCATGCTCGAATAGAAAAAACATATCAAATGATGGTTCAAAAATTTAAAAAAATCGGCTGAGTTGTAAGAGTAATATATTTTACGACAATATGTCACTCAATTTGTTCTTTCGACTGCTGCCGATTCTAATGCTGTCCATTCATTCTATTTATTTTTGATAATCTTTTCCATTTTTATAAGCAGCCACGCTTCCTGTTTCACTTCCTTCCTTTCTATATGATAACCACTCTCTTGATTATTACAAATCTCGTTATGGGGTATTTAATGAAGAAAAATTTATACATGTATAAATATATATATATATATAAAATTAAGGCGGACACGTTATTTCATGGTAAATCGGATGTATAGGCCTATTTCAGGCCAACTATCATAAATTTCTGTCTTTATTTTACAAAGGATTTTACACGAATTTTATTTTATAAAGGATTCGTGTAAAATCCTTTGTAAAATAAAGATGGAACTGATGATGGTTTGCCTGAAATAGACTATACCCCCGATTTACCATGAAATAACGTGTCTGTCTTAATTTTTCTTATATTTGCTCTATATGTATTTATATGCAAATGTGTTTAGAGCTCTCTTAGAGAGTTATCCTACCAATGTATGTACATGATACTCCTTTGGATTCTTGTATACCTACACTGCATGCTGATATATATATATATATATATATATATATATATATATATATATATATATTGTCTAATTACTTAGTTTTAGTCATAATAACATTAGACTAGTTGACATTTTTTTATAATCATGTCGCCCTAAGCAAGGCATTTTACTGCCACTGTTGTGCAGAGGGTTACATAGGAGCAATGTTATAAGGGGTGAGTGGTTGCAGGGGGTGTCAGGAAGGGAGTAGGTGAAGGAAGTTAATACTGATGAGAGTAGCGGGGACGAAGAAAAAAGCATGAGAGAGAGGATGTAAGTTAGTGAGACAGCAGATGACTATTGACTTTGCATTTAAATTCTTAGAGATCGTAACTGTCGGGAAAGCAAGTATGCGGAAGAGAATTCCACAGGCAGAAAATGCGAGAAAAGAAGCTGAGGAGTAGAATTTGCGTTTAGAATTTATTGGCTTCACAGTAAAAGGGTGGGACCTAGTTGCTAATCTTGTGGCTCGAGTAAATTCATATATAGAGGGTACCAGTGAGCTAAATTCATCGGAGAAGAAGCCGTGAAAGTATTTGTAGAAGAGACACAGGGAAGCCACACTGAGTCGGTGAGAAAGCGACTGTATCCTATCTGCAAAGTCGGGATCGATCACATTACAGATTCGCCGTTGGATTCAGTCGAGGACAACTAAGTGGATAGCAGGAGCACCCGACCATATATGGCAGCAATACTCAATCCACGGGCTGATGGTTAACTTGTATATGTGCAGGATTGTTTCCGACGGGAAAAACTTTCTGGACCTTCACAGGGAACCGACTTTAGCAGATGATTTAGTTGTGGATTCTGTATAGTTATTCCACTTGAGATATGATGTGAGAGTTAATCCGAGAGGACGCAGTGTTTCACTTTCAGGGAGAGAAGCCTGATCCATGTTAATGGGCAGGAGGAAAGATTTTCTGTGGTGGTTATTAGATAGCAGCTTCGTTTTGGAAGAATTAAAATTTACGAGCCATTTCTTACCCAGTCCACCACGGATTGGAGGTCGTTTTCAAGCTCAATACAATTATATTGTAGAACTTTTGAGTATTTTTAATTTGTAAACGACTTATTACGCGACCTAGGTTTCTACCATGAGTGGTGTCTATCGCCTGAAGACGTTCAAGTACAATGTTGGTCGTTTTTCCGGGAACAGAAGAGGAAGCAAACGAGCTGGCAGGACGTGTGCTGACGACAAAAACATCCAGTTGCAGACTAAGTATATTGACACTCGTCTAACAAAGAGTATTTTCGGGCATAACGACAGACCTTGTGGGTGCCTTTTTGCAAAATTTGGTCAGGTCGAGGAAGTTTCCTGCGTGCTGAGCAAGGTCGGTATACCTACTGGAACCCTAAATAGGAAAAACTTTTAGAACATCCCGGACATATCCATGTGGAGAGTGCGAAAACTATTCATAATAGTAGAGGGTAGTCGTCCCAACTGCATGTTCGTGTCGAAGTCGAAGTTACATCAGCAATATCCAAAACAGTAGCTGCAGTGCAAGTAGTGAGACAGGAAATGTCTCTCAAAGCCCCCTGTGTTTCCAGTAAATGGAAGCAGGTAGTGAGAAGAAAATAACAAATTACTTCTCCTCCCCAGCAGGATATTAACAAAAAAAAAATCATCACCGAGGAAAACTGCAAAAGAACAGCCGCTGTAGGTGAAGAAGCAACTGCAGTAGGCGAGGGAGCAACGGCAGAAATCACTACGTAAAGAGCATCGATGGCAACAAGTACAGCTGCAATAACAACAGCAGCGGCAGAAGAAGCAAGTGCAACAGCAGTTGCCAGATTACCAAGAACGAAAACAACAGCAGCTCGAGCAACAACAACAACAAAAACTGGTGGCTGTATTGCAGCTGGATTTGTTTATGGAGGTTGAGGAAATGTCGCCACCTCAATCTACCTTGGGGAAAACGGGTAGAGAGAAAAAAGAACAACAAAAATGGGAAGAAAACAAACCGAATCAAGGCAAAAAGGACTGTTAGAAGTAAAGAACCTATCCGCCCCTACTTCACCAGTAAGAACCGATAAACAGCAGGTACTAACCAAGGTAAGGATCCACACTTCTTCCGCCTCTAGAGCTCCGTCTTAGCCCTCCAACAACGCTTCCCGCCAAAAAAAAAAATGAAAAGGAAAAAGAAAAGACGACAGGGAACAGAAAATTTATCAAGTAAAAAGGCAAGCACTCAATTGGGGCCTTTTCCACAAAAGAGGATCAGTTAAGGCCTTCTTTTGATGGGAAGTTAACGGAAGACCCAAAAAACCTTCTAGATGCCAAAAGAGTGATTTACCTTATAATGAACACTGGAGGCAGGTTGAATATATGGGATCACTTATCGGGGCGAGAGATTCATTCCCTGACCTCAGAATGGCACAAATATAGTCTTCTGAACTAAAGAATTTTGCTGAACACTGTGTGGTGAGGGTCTCGGTTAATCTCCATCTCTCTTAGGAAAGAGGTTTAAAAGTTATATTTTTGACAGACGTCGGCGGTATAGTCAAGGACGGACGAATTACGTCCCATATTGGCACTGGCAGTCTGCCACAATCCGTCGAGGCCCATGGAGGATGTGCGTTTTGGGGTAATGGATATCGGCGTCGAATGAAAAATCGGAGAACTGCGTTCGAATTTAAGTTGAATACATCGCATTCACTTAAGATTAAATACCCTAGGAAAGAGTATTGACCCATCTCTTCTATCAGCTATGAGTTGTTTAGCAAAACAGATCGGGTCATGTAGCCTGGTTTGGCAACCATTCTGCCACGAAATGAAGTGGCAACCTACTCGCAGTCAGTCATGGTTCGAAAGAGATATGATCGCCAAGCGACGGAATTTAACTGACTGATGTGAAAAGGGAAACCAAATTTTGACTAGCCTTACAAAAGTCACAGACGCAATATTTTGTGATGATTTTAGTCCCTACTAAACGTGTGAGGATATGACGTTCCACGTGCAAAACGCACATAAAATATTTACCAGAATATACCAAGGAATTGTAACACTATTTCCCTTCGATATATATATATATATTTTGTTTTGTTTGATACAACGGATAGATAGAGAAATTGATGTTAGTGGTATTACTAGTTGTGCTTTATTGTAATCCGCGAAGATCAGCTTATGTAAAAAAACATTTTTTATACTATTATGTACTTATAAAAACCGGAGAATAGGGAAATTGGCTGATAATTTGGAAAAAAGAGAGAGATATTGTTTCATTTCTTTTTCATATACGAAACGATATGTTTTGGGCCAGGTTGAATTTTGAAAAATGGTCGCAGTCATAACAAAATGTCAGGATATACTTGATGATGTCAGGTAGGGTTTAATCCGCAAAAGTATTATTGGGAAAAATGAATTTGAAAATCGAAAACCTGGAAATAATGTAATCAAAAGAAAGAAGACAGAAAAACATTGCGTCATGTGAGCTGTTGATAATTCATTCGTCGAGCCATGGCTCCCCGAAAATTGTATGGGTGGAAAATATATATTCACATTGGGGAAAAGTTTTGAGTCGGTCAAATCCCCGAAGAGGAGTGGGGATGTCTATGAAAATTCCAACTCAGTGCGAAATATCAGATTTTGGGTAGTTGTTGAAATTGCAGTCGAAATGTAACGACTGTGGAAAACGTTCCCAACTGGGGAGCCACAACGCACGGCTGGTCGCCCCCATAGAACTTATGGCTGAAGATTAAAAGAAACGTAGAAAAGCCTGCCGCCGATTAACTTAAAGTGTTAATGTTGAATAGTGCGCCTCCGTTAAAAACCACAAAAGAATTTTATTGTTTTAAAGGTCATTTGGAGAATTGACACCTCTGATTATAGAGAATATGTGAAAATACATTAATGAAAATTTGAAGAGCTCTGATTACTTTAATGAAACTTCGAAAGGACTTAATTTTTATTTGAAGATTGAAGGCTCTGGTATTTTTAAACGAATCCTTTCTCCGTTTTAAAGTGGTATTACGACAATTCAAAATGTATTTTCTGATTTTGTAGTTATTTTTGTATAAAGACTTTCTTCGTAACTCTCCAGGCCTCTTTATAAATTTATTTTATTTTATTTTTTTGTGTGCCGTAATTGTTTTATCTTAACCACAAGTGTGCACAAGCGTCTAGTCTGGATCTGGTAGAAATACGGCTACTTGGTTTAGACAACGTGACTTTCTGGGATCATAGAGAGCAGCGTGAGACTAGTGTCACAGAACATTAGTAAAGGAATATCAAAAGTAAAAAAACATAGAGAGCATTTTTTTGGCTACAAGAGTTTTCAGAGATTAGGTGATATTAACCAGTTTTGTTAAACAAAAAATAAATAAATAACACCAAAAACACGATATTGTTCCAACTGAAAACGTAACGAAACGTTGTTTTGAATTGAAAATTGCAATTTGTAAAAATATAATCATACAACATGGATTTCTCTGTATAAATGTGTATCTATTTTTTATTGACTAAAATTACACCTGTCCTGACACTTTTGCACACTACCGGTAGTGTGCAAAAGTAATAGGACAGGGTGATTTTCCTAAAATCTCACTGAAATTCAAATACAGGATGTCCTCCACAAGGCCCTGATCTCAATCCTATTGAATATCTATGGGATATTTTCGGTAAAAAATTGATAAATCTAAAGACACATTTTGGGAACAAATACAAGTTGTTTGGCAAGAGATACCGTTAGATACATTGAATAATCTTGTGATATCAATGCCTTACAGAATGAAGGCTGTGATCAAAGAAAAGGCTATTATATTATATATTAAATTTATTTTGTAACAAGTATTTTTCTTGTTAAATTATTTGTTGAGTAAATCAAATAAAATTACTTGAATCAAATCGTTTATTTTTCTGTCAATATGCCTCATAAAAGATAAAATAGTTCTTGTCCTAATACTTTTTCACAGTAATATACATATATATATATATATATATATATATATATATATATATATATATATATACGAAAATTAAAAAAAGAGGAGCTTAAAAAATTGTTGGTAATTGTAAAGCAACAGTTGAAACAACATAAACACCTTCAGTAAAAGCTATTGTGAAAGCGATAACGGATTTCAACTACAGGCCTGAGGAAGACGTATCTTTTGCATCGTATTACCGCAGATATGAAGACATTTACAAGTCGCACATCATAAATTAGTCGGACCAGAAAAACGCTAGTTTTACAGAAATTAAGCGATTCGAAGATCATGAATTATATTCTATCAAGAAAGACATTTATCTTAACATTTAATGTAATAGGATTCTAAGAATATTGAAATAAGTGCGGTGTCGCACATCATGAAGGTGAGCATTATAAAAATATAAGAAGTAAAAAGACATTACGTCTAACTCCTTCTATACTTGTGGAGGACTACATTTCTATTTGTTCAATTAAAAACAAGGAATTCTTTCATTGCGAGAAAAATAGTACACAAAAATCTCACTGCCAGACAAAAATTAAAAAGCGAGTTAGAGATTTGTCAGAGTGACCAACGAAAACGAATCTTCAAATCAGAATGTCGTGAAGGTTTGTACAGATGAAACTCTTGAGCAAAATTGTCAAGATAAAACTAGACAGTGTTTTTAATTTAAAAAAATACAAATGTTTATACGGAAAATAATAAAATTATCATGAATGGTTCCAGAAAAATAGTTCGTACTGTCACAGATAGAAAAAATAAATTCGTAGACGATTGTATTGCGAATGTAACCTTAAACAAAAAACATTATAATAAAAGTATTTGTAATGAAAAACATTAATATTCTTTTTGGTACAGGTTAGACAGCAAAATGTAAATTATGTGACTGCCCAATCAGCTTATTTTGCCAAAACGAAAGTTCTATTTACAAAAGAGACGCTCTAAAATGACTTTTAAAAGAGTAAATTCCCAGTGGTATTTACTGGTGAGCTTTGCAGGTGTAACAAGTTAAAAGTAACATTCCAGTTAGAAGTAAACGTACAATCAGTTTTCAAAAAGAAAATCAATATATCAAATAAATAATCAGCGATCTTGACAGATTTGAAAAAATAGGTGTTTCGTCTAATATCCAGCGCAGTGACTGGGCTTCTTCATCAGTGTATATTTGTGAAAACGTCGAAAGAAATACGCATCTTCCCGGAAAATTCAGCTTGCTTAATCAATTATCATTAACCACTTCCGGGACCGTAAAAAGTTTATGAGTAGCTTAGCAGGGATAAAATTTTAGAAATATAGACCTTAGCGATGCAGATCTTTAAATTCAAGTCTATGAAGAATGTTCAATTTTTATTTACCATAAATTAACTCAGAGGATTGTATAAATTTAATCATTTGCCGTTTGTCATTAGGGTCGCTCCGACAAGTCATGGACACGATGCTAAGTGGTCTCGACTTCCCAGTCTTATACCTTAATGACATGTTGAGAAGTGAAAATACGGAGGAACTTAAGAAAAAAAATTTTGAAGTGTTTACGAGAATTCAGGACGATGGATTCAAGCTAAGGGAAGAAAAGTGAGAATACTTTATGGGCAAGATTAAGTATTTGGGATATATTACTTACACGTATGGTAGGAAACGGTAGTCAGCGCTAGTAAGGATATGCCTGTCCATGAAAATATCACCTCCTTAAAAGTTTTCTATGACTATGTAGCTTTTACAAAGTCATTTGTTAAAAACATGCATTGTTTGAGAGCGCTGCTTGATAAGCTATTGAAGAAAGATTCAAAAGCGGTCTGGAAATTGGAGTACCATAAAGCACTTCGACAAGTAACAAGTATTTTACCTTCAGTTCTATTGGTATATTCCAATCCTAAAAAAACAATTGATCGTAGCAAATGGAATGAGGGCGTATGATATCGGAGCTTGTATTATGCATAAATTCGATGTCCATTCTCTGAAACAAATTGTGTATGCATCCTGGACGCTGCTCCCCGTGGAAAAAATTACTCTCTGATAAAGAAAGAAAGTTTATGGATTATCTTTGCTCTTAAATTCCACAGATTTATTCACGGGGGAAAATTAACATTGAAAAGGGTTCATAAACCATTGTTAGCGGTTTATGAATCTGAAAAAAGCATTACTGACTCATACGGATAACAGATGTTTATGATGAGGAGCCATACTTCTAAATAATGAGTTTAAAATGGAGTTTTTGGCATTAACTAAGCTAAATCATGCGGAGAGACTGGAATAATGAACCATTCGAAGACGTAGTCATTGCTTCTCTACTATCGGAGGTATAGATTAGAAATATTTCGTGCTGTAGACTGCGGGACTTACATGTAGGAGGATATGAAAAAGAAAGCACTGAATGTAAAATTAATTATTGGAATGAAAACTAAATAGTATCGTGGATATAGAGATTGAAACTTTGGTAAAATCGTGCAAAAGCTGTGCTTTGGTCGATAAGGCACCACCATTTAAGTTTAATCCATGGCCAGAAACTGACCGTCCGTGGTTACGTCTTCATGCTGGTCCAATGAATGTATCATACTATCTTTCTGATGTAGACAGCTTTTTGAAATGGCCAGAGATTTTCAAATGTAAGAGTCCAACCTGTATACAGGAATGGGATATTCCTATTGTCTTAAATACGTGAAAACTATTGGAGTAAATTTTAGAGCAGTAGAATAGAATGATTACACTGACCAGTAGTATATATACTGCACGCAGCGTGCAAGTCTTTTATTAATCGACGTACTCTTATTTCCAGATTACTCATACCTTTTAGTGTGACAACAAGCAGATATTTCATCACCAAATGTAGCCAATGTCTCGCCCTAGATAAGGCTATCAAGATGAACACTCTTAAGTATAAGAGCGTTTTCAGTCATTTGCCGAGATTCTATTGGGACCGGAGCAAACTTGTGCTGTGAATTGCTGAACAATTCAGAGCAAACAGTATCTGTTCTGCACGGTCTTAAAGGATGTAAAAGACGACGAGTAAGCTCTGCTGGTCAATTTGAATCATTCCAAACATTTGATAGGGTCGGCCATCGGTAGCGGGCCAATTTTTAACCCGTATGACGTCGCTCATCCGGGATCCATCAGCCCAATTGACGGTTCCGTCCTCCTTATTGGAATGTGATTTTCGCCTGGATTAGGCTGGATAAGAATTCTGGGTGATACGGATGGTATTTCTCTCGTTGATAGCCATAGCAAGGATAGGGATCTGGACGTCGGGAATGGAAAGAATCTTCGGTATACAGGCTATTCTTATTAAATCTAATTATATTCCTTGGGCATTAGCTCAAAATAAAGGTCAGATATAATAGAAAACGCTTGATATCGACAGATTTCACCGAATTTTGTATAAATGTAGCGAGCATTGTTCATATAAATACAGCCAACCTTGACTTTTTTTAAAAGTTTTTATTGTCACAATGGTGCAGTTTCATGTGAACACTCCCCTGGTTAAAATACACTTTCTTTCTTTGTCCATTTAATGTAAGTATTGTTCCTAGCCTGTTCCCGGCGTTTTCTTTTGTTATCATTCATGTCGAGATTCCAAACCTTCCCTGTTTGTTTTTTGTTTTTTGTGCTCCTTTATATCTCAACTTGGTCAATCATTGATTACCACATTCAGGAGAGTTATGAGTGAATTTCACCTTTTTATACTCTGCTGGAACATTTATTATACATCTGTTCGTAAATTATTTTATTATAAATTGTTTTAATCGTGTTCAAAATTTCCCTCATCTCATTTCCCACTTTCTACAAAAAAAATATAGTGTTGTTTAATATTGTCAACGATTCCATTCAAATGTAATTTTGGCATAAAAGGATTCCTTTAGTAAAAAGCAAATAAACGTCTTCGTGAATTTCAAATCTATAATAAGCTATTTGGTTTGGTTTGTCACCAAATCTTTCCTTGGGGGTCTTTATCGAATGAACGAGAACATTTTCGTATATAAACCTCACAAATTTCCGTCCTAATATGGACATGTGGGCGTCTACGGAGAATCAAACAAAAGAGAAGAATTTTTTTTTTTGGTGGCGTAATATTTCGATTGCCTACTGTTGTACCCTTTGTGTCTGATGAGCCGCGTTAAGAACATCAAAGCGGCGAAATATTTATCATCTAAGCTAATAATAAAAAATCCGTTATAAAATATTACTCTGTTTAAATAAATAAATTTAACATTGAGTTCTCTCAAGTTCTTTTCTTTTGGAATTTACCCGGATTACATACCAAGTCTACTATGTTATAAGAAGGTTGGGTCATTATGTCGATCCAGTATGTTTTTTTCCGCCTGAATCCATCCTGCATATATACAAGTCAACCATCCGTCCGTGCATGGAGTACTGCTGCCAATTATGGTCAGGCGCCCCTGCCGTTCACCTCAGTGTTCTCGACAGGCTCTAAAGGAGAGTCTGTAATGTGATAGGTACTGACTTGGCTGCTTGACTGCAGCCACTTCCTCACCGACGAAATGTGGCCTCCCTTTGTCTGTTCTACAAATACTTTCATGGCTTCTGCTCGGACGAACTTAAGTCACTGGTGCCTCCTCAGCAGGTGTTTAATCGTGTAACTAGATTAGCAACTGGGTCCCACATATTCACAGTTAGGTTAGCCAAATGAAGACGACAATTCTACTCCTGCAGCTTCTTCTCTCGCACTCCCCGCGTGTGGAACTCGCTTCCATATTCTTGCTTTGCTGACGGCTACAACCTCCGAGAATTTAAATGCAATGTCAATACTCATCTATTAACCACTGGACTCTAGCTCTCTCCCCACCCCATATATCCTTTCCTTTCTCTCCATCTTTGAAACTGTAATCACACCTGCATTCTCATCTTCTATTGCTAGTTTGTACTCCTCACTCTCTTCTAATTAATCTTTTTAAAATTATGTAGCCCACCCCCGCACATCAGTGGCATTTCCGCCTTGCTCGGTGTGAAATGATTATAAAAAAAAAACATATAAAACAAAATATAGATGAAGGCAGTAAAAAACCGTTCTTGAAGTCACTAAGCAACAAAAAGTGATTAATACTATCCTGAACAAATAGAGAAAAACACACAATTGCTTGGAATCTGTATCTCACTCTCCGGGTTTCGACCGGTAGGTGTCTTTAGGCATGGGCACAGAAAACCAGTTGATGCTGTCCCTAATTATAAACAACGGAAGAAGAGTAGTCGTGAGATACGGATACCAAACAATTATATATATTGTCATCCGCAGACAGATCTGTTTCGCCGTATCACCGCTCATCAGTACGGTTAGACTCCGATTGCTTTTTTACCCAGGATTGAAACCCGACCGAAATGGCCTCAGTCGGCGACTCTACCCCTGGGCTATATATATATATATATATATATATATATATATATATATATATATATATATTGAGTAATAATCACTTTTTATACAAGTTTCACTGAAGGCGACGAAATAGGTATAGTAATTAACTTTTTAAAAATTTTCTTGCTTTGTACACATATATTATTTTCATTTTTAAAAACAAATGTTCTATGGATTGAAAGGATAGCAGCTAATGTTTTAGTCAAAATGGTTTTCAAAAACTGACTGTGTAGATT
Source organism: Ascarosepion bandense (assembly GCA_037127315.1). NCBI lineage: Eukaryota > Metazoa > Mollusca > Cephalopoda > Sepiida > Sepiidae > Ascarosepion > Ascarosepion bandense. The sequence goes on from JBBBDQ010029504.1 coordinate 1,057,289, forward strand.
TTATGTATATTATACCAACACCATTAAACTGGATATTCACAAGGTATCTGGACTTGATGGTATCCTTGCAAAAGTCTTTAAACAATGTGGTCCTGAACTGGCTCGTGTTCTGTTTAAACTCCAAGACTCATGAACTTTATTCGCAAAAATCCATTTTAAACATTGATCTCTAGAAAGCAATTGTATGCAGCCGATATTTCTGAACGGGTTTCGAGCCTTCTATGGGATTAAGAAATTAATATTTCGGGCATTTTTATCCAGAGAAATTCCTTGTCAATCTAAGACATTTTCAGTGATTTTCAAAGAGTCACTCTGTAGTAAGAAATCCTGTAGAATATCGTTGACATAGAAATTAATGCATGATTTTCTGAATAGCGATTGTTTCATTTGCTATGAATTTGAATATAACATCAAGATAACCCGATAATTACGGACATCTTTTCAAACAGCATACATTTAATTGATTTTTGCGCACTAATCAATGTAAAATCTCCAAGTTATTAGCTATTTCCAACCGATATTATAGATATAGCTTGAAGCTAATGAAACCCCCAAAACTAAAGGCATGCAATCCTTCATCAGTTCGTATCGACTAAAGGTTTCAGAAACAAATGGTGAAAAAATACTCATGAATTAAATATATTTTACAGAACTATCAAGTGAATTTGTTAGCACATTGAAATTTAACAAAAGTAACGCCATAAAAATATATTTTTTTTTACAATGCCCGGGATCCAAGTTATGGATTGAGAGGCATATTATATTAATAATAAATACTTCTTCCATCCTCCACACCAAGAAGTGGATGTGACACAAGGTTGGAGTTTAATGAGGGGTGCCCGGACGCGGGCAAGGTACAAAAATTATCCAGTCCCCGCAACCGCCGGTAGCGCTGGCCTCAGTCACGAGTACCTGGTCCGACCCTCTGATGCAATGAGGTGGCGCGACTCGGAACACTTTATCCCAAGACCGGGCATCTCACAGTAGAATTTTTCTCAATTTCATGCCTGTTCTCGGGCAGAGATACAACTGAGCCGCACTCTGTCTTCGAGGTCAACGAAGCAACTGAGTGATGATTTGGGGCCCAGGACAAAATGTGCCAGGTAATTAGAATAAACCGGTTGATGAGTGATCTGAACAGTATTATATTATAGTGATCAGGGAAGCACCATCTCAGGAGTCCGTTCCACAGAGCAGCAGTTCGTGGGAATAAGCTATTTGGCATGAACCATCATGTCACCAAAAGAATATTGAGCGAATGAATGTGGTTTGTTGCAACGTGTTCTTCACCATTTATATAAAAACTATTAGAACTACAGAACTGAAAACTTTGCGTTAAAATAATGATAGAGAAGCATTTCGTCTGTGAGAAAGAGATTGTAAAAGTAGAAAATAACTGTCACCCAAAAGGACGCAGAAACACTTTTGGACTCTATCAAGATTGTAAAATGAAAATGGGGCAGTTCCTATCCAAATGTGGTAGTAGTATTCCATTACCAGCCTGAACTGTCCCTTGTAAATATAGACGAGTCAGGTATTTACTACAGCTTTCCGCGAACCGACCATTATTGAACCTTTTCAGTGAAGGATCGCTAGTTATATATATGATAACATCTACTAGACTTAGGAAAGCTACTTTCCATAAAACCTGATTTAACCGAATAATTAAAGAAAGATCAACGGCGAGTGACGCTAACAGTCAGTCCAACGTATGAAAAGGTCTTATGTATATATTCTAAAACGTCTAAACATGAAATCAATTTTAAAGTAACATTTAAAATATATTCATTGATAATCTATATTCAGTTAGTTAAGTGCCCTACGAGATACACGCTTCGGCGATCATGTCTTGAAAGTGACATGCCTGACTAGGCAGAAGATTATCCCGCAGTAGGTTGCCATTGCTTTCTGAGGTAGACTGGTTGCTAGACAAGGCTATAGAACCCAATCTGTTTTATTATTTAACCCATAACTGGAAGGAAGAAACGGATTAATACCTTTCCTAAGTGTATTTGTGTGTAAGTGAATGCAAGGAATTCTATTGGAATTCGAACTCGGCTCCCCGATTTCTTGTTCCGAGGTAATAACAACTGCACCACAATGGACTATTTTCCATAAAACCTGATTTAACCGAATTATTATTTAAAGATCAACGGCGCGTAACGCAACTGTTGGCTCAACGAATGAAAACATATAATTGGGTAACATCTTCTGTATATAATATCACGACTAAACATGAAATCATTTTTTAAATAAGATTTTTGAATATATTCATTTGGGATTCTATATTATTTTTCCATAATAGTTACGTTATTGAATTTCACAAAAGTAGGAGAATGTTCCTTTCAACTATTTATTAGTTTACAAAACACGTGTATCTGACATTTATTTACAAAATGTGATAGTCTAAAAAAATGAAAAAAATGATACGCATCCGATTATGGATGACATGGTGTTATCTAGCCACAGAAATCATTTATTGTGCGCCATTACTTACTTTAGTCTATACTAGTATCATAGCCCGGCGTTGCCCGTGCAACCCAGAACATTTTTAGTAGTAGGATTCGGTTATACAAAAAATAATTACATAAAAAATTGTTGTTTAAAAATTGTTAAAAAATTCCATTAGAAAAAACTATTTTCTTTTGTTTTGCGTAAAGTGATTTGATGTCTTGTATGACATTGTAAACAACATTGCGTTTGTTTTTGTTTCAAAATTACGGGAGAAAATATTTACATTTTTTGTTCACTAAATGAATTTAACATAAAAATAAAAATTATTTATTTTGTTTTACTGAAATTAGAAATATAAAAACTATTACGCTCTCAGTTCAGAAATTTTCGAATAATATTTAAAAATGTAGAAATATAAAAACTATTACGCTCTCAGTTCAGAATTCTTTTTTTAAATATTTCTTTTGTTTCATAATTCCGATGAAACATATTCACATTCTTTTGTTGACCAAATAAATTTTTAAAACGTCGGAATAAAAAGTAAATATAAAGGTTTATTTTGTTTTTGTTTTTTAGTCGCGTTTGACACGTGTGATTTGATTTCTGTGACGTAAATCAACAACCATCTTAGATCTTTTACGGAGCAAATGTAAACAATCTGCACCATTGGCTAAAAAGATCGAAAGGGAAAATTGCTGAACTTGAACTCAAAAAGTATGTGTCGAAATGGCTTCCCTGTACATATGTGTCCCTAGAGAGTTTGAATGGCGTAGCTTAAAAAATGTAGGCGTGCCGAGGGAACAGTCACAAACAGAACCACAGTTTGCATTTTATATATATAGATTACTGTATAACATTTGACGAGAAGCATACTAAATAACTATAGTAAGCAAAGTAATTTACTAAGATAAAGTTTGTCAACCATAAAGCCATATTAGTGTTACCCAATGGACATATTAGTCATTAGCAACTGTGCGGGCAGGCAATCAATCTCAAGAGACACACGAGTAAACTAAGCGGATATATACTCACTCTAAACCTCTACATTGCAGTAACAAAATAATGAAGTAACACATACAGACTGGAAGTACTAACAAGAGTTGACTTATCACAGAACTTTTTCTTTTCAATCTGGAATACGAAAGAAAAGACATCGTAGGTATGACGGTAAACGCCATCCGGGAAAATTCATCCTGATCGGGTGGTACAGAGGAGCGTGGAAAAATCTGCTAATTAATGTTGTTCCTAGTTCCAGCCTGACCCCGGGTGGCAACACCTGTAATGCATCCAGCTATAGGAAAATAGTGATAACCCAAAATTGTGGTCAAAACACTATGTAAATCTAAAATTATATTTTCATAGAAGTACAAGCAATGGAGTTTTATATTATAGAAATTAACAGTAATACATTTTGTAGATAAAAATAAAAACAATATTGCCTGCAATACATTTTCTAAAGCAAACATTCTCTGTATTACAATAAATGCCCTTATATATATATATATATATAGAGAGAGAGAGAGAGAGAGTGAGAGAATATATATATATATATATATATATATATATATATATATATAATTCCAGGTAAAGAGGACTCAAGGTTTTACTATTTTGAAAGCCCCGGCATTTATTTTATTATGTAAAGAGCTCAATATAATAAGTATTTTAGAGCTTTATATAATTAAAATATTTAAATGTACAACCAAAATTAAACATTGCCTGATGAAGAGAATCTATCTCGAAACATAGAAATTTCCGTTTCGCAATGTACAATTAATTCATAACTATATAATTTGATATGTATATCTTAAACTAGGGTTGGTGAAGGAGTGTTTGTGGGTATAAAGCCGTTGCTTCCAAATTCCCGCCGAAATTCCGATATAAACATTACATCTCACCTTTTTCTCCTTAGGATAGATAGATAGATAGATAGATAGATAGATAGATAGATAGATCATATTAAGTCATTACCACTTAAATTTATTTTCATGACTTAATTAGTTACTTTCTTCAGACCACACTATTCGTTTCATTTGTACATTTACAAGTATATATATATATATATGTATATATATATTTCAAATAAGTACCACGCATATATAATATATAAATATTATAATATATAACTAATTGCATATATATATATATATTGATATTTATAAATACATACATACACTTTTCACACACACACACACACACACACACACACACACACATAATGTTATTATTATTGCACTAATAATAATTATCTCTGTAAAAGTCTGCCTTCTTCTACCGATCGCCCATAGACCATAGGTAGAATCGCCGACTGATGCCAATTCGGTCGGGTTAAAAAAGCAATCGGAGTTTAACCGCACTGATCAGCTGAGATACAGCGAAACATATCTCCGTGGATATATATATATATATATATATATATATATATATATATATATATATATATCTGTGGGTGTATATATATATATATATATATATATGTGTGTGTGTGTGTGTGTGTGTGTGTGTGTGTGTGTGTGTGTGTGTGTGTGTGTGTTTAAATAACGTCACCGCAATGATTTGAACTTCCTGTAAGCAAAAGAATAAATACTGACATTAACAAAAAAATTGCATAACTGTACATAAAAACAGAATTCTTGAAGAAGAATGTGGTAACATTCGAATGTAACCAAAAGAAAAAAAATGATCTTTGGTAATATTTGATTGTATAAAAAAAAACAATTCGTGAAAATGAAGTTAGTAAGAAATTGATTGACAGAACTTGTTGATATTATTCGACCAAAGATTTTTAAAGAATTCTTACTACACAAATACACATTCAATATATATATATAAAAGAAAGACTAAAGACTAAAAAGCAATAGTTGTTTCCAGTTAAAGCGAAACCGTAGACTGAAAGAAAAATGAATGGATGTAAGTCAAATTTTGATTTCCTGCTATCGATATCAAATTTTCTGCACTATTGTAAGAACTGCAACCTTGAAACTCCTGACTATCGTTTTATATGTTTTTGTCTGTGAGTGTATCAAATTTGATTAAAATCGGACAACTCCTTGTATAACCCGATTTTTTCGGTTATCAATTTTCGATATTTATCGGTGGTATCTAGACACAAAACCTAGCTAAGAACACTCGCAGGCGCTTATAGTACAACTGTGTAAATTTTCAAGTAAATCGGTTCAGCCGTTTCGGAGTCTATAGATAACGGACCCACACAGACACACACACATACAGACACACACACAGAGACAAACTTCCATTTATAAATAAGTTTAGATATACATATATATATATATATATATATGTGTGTGTGTGTGTGTGTGTGTGTGTGTGTGTGTGTGTGTAGAAAGAGATAGACATCGAGAGGAATTCATAAAATTTTAGAAGAAATAAAATAAAACAATATAATAAATACTGTTGCCTTTTCCAAAAGTTGCATTTGAATTAGATATCCATTGGCAAAAATTCGGTTTTATTTTCTTCTTGTTCCAACTGATTATTCGCAGCTAGCTTCCGGCTTTAACTAAAACAAAACTCTAAATATTTATTGCATTAAAAGGAAGAATTGAAAGTTCACATTGAATTTAACAAATTTTCATTGCAAGTGTATTTTAGCAAATTTTTGTAATCAGTATGAAATATGAGTATTAAACATTGGCAACAAGACTAAGTTGTTCTGTAAAAAAGAATAAAACAAGAGTCACTGGCAAAAACGGGTGTTATCTGAAAAAATGTAAATGAATACTTAAAGAAAAACATGACATTTTTTTATCCTTTCACATCAAGCAAGACATAAAAGACACTAAGACGCACGTTGGTACTGAGTCGGAAAGAATATGAACAAGACCATATTCAAGACAGGGAACAGTAAAAAAAAAGAACAGTAGTAACGATTGTCATTGCATTTAAATTCTTGAGAATCAAGGGATCGATAACCAAAGAATGTTAAAGAATAAGACATCCTAGGTATGACGGTAAACTCCATTCGCGAAAATTCATCCTAATAGGTGGGGTATTGAGAAGCGTGAATCAATCTGTTAATTGTTGTTGTTCCCAATTCCAGCCTGGTCCCGGGTGGTAGCACCTGTAATGGACCCAGCTTTTGGAAAAAAAGATAACCCAAAGCGGGGGTCAAAACACTAAGTAAATCTAAAATTACATTTTCGTAGAAGTACCAGCAATGGATTTTTATATTATCGGAATTAACACAAATACATTTTGTAGATAAAAATAAAAACAATATTACCGGCAATACATTTTTTAAAACAAAAAATTCTCTCTATTACAATAAAGGCCCTTACATATATATATATATATATATATATATATCAAGGTAAAGAGGACTCAAGCTTTTCTTATTTTAAGTGCCCCTGCTTTTATTTTATTATGAACAGTGCTCAATATACTAAATATTATAGAGCTTAATATAATTAAAATTCTTAAGTGTACGACCAATACAAAACATTGCCTGATGAAGAGAATCTAGCTCGAAACATAGAAATATCCGTTTCGCAATGTACAATTAATTCATAACTATGTAATTTTATATGTGTATATAACTTAAACTAGTGTTGGTGAAGGAGTGCCTATGGGTATAAAGCTATTGCTTCCAAATTCTCGCCCAAATTCCGATATAAACATTACATCTCTCCTTCTTTTCCTTAGGATAGATAGATAGATAGATAGATAGATAGATAGTCATTAACAGTCAGTATAGAACGTAAGGTTAAATCTAGCAATTTTAAATGTAAAATGATAAGATACCCGCCAAACTATAATGCGCCCAAGTTCATGAAATCTAGATGTCGTAGAATGTAGTTCATCAGAATAATTACCATGAAAATAGTTATAGAAAATTCACAGCGAATCTATACCATGGTAGTGGGAACAGGACTGAAGCCGAGGTACCAGAACAGGATTATAATCATTACAAATTCTTCTTTTAATTTTATCAAGAATAACTAAATCGATTTCTGAAACATCAGACCAGGTCTAGCAGCAATATTGTTACGATTGGGGGATACGAACTGTGCCGCTTAGAAATAGAAAATCCATTTATCTTCGAACCCGAGTTGCATCTTTTTAGCTATACCCGTGAACCCGTAATATAGAGAAATGACGAAAATGTGAATGGATATGGTTCCTGGTCCACACACTGAAAAGCTCGTCTCAGGATAAAATCGCACCAATATCAAGCACAAACAATGAAAACATTTTTTACTTACCTTAACCCAAACAAAACGAAGGAATTAAATCGTATACACATATATACATATACAAATAGGTTGCGGAAGAAACAGTCAAAAGAAAATACGGAACAAAAAAAAAAAAAGAAATGAGGCGATAGTTTTGGTAGTGCAGAACGAATGCGGTATGTAAAATTATTTGTGTGGGTCAGGAAATATACGTCACAAAAATTATTTTAAGATCAGTTTATTTTTGGTTTTTACTTTGTAAGTGAAGGAATGAGAGATTGGCATGTCTAGCTTGATAGGCGAAAAGTGTTAAGGAAATAGGAGGTCGTTAATTCGAGGATTGGGTTAACAAACAGAATAGAAAACATATATATATATATATATATATATGTGTGTGTGTGTGTGTTTGTGTGTGTGTGTGTGTATAACAAGAATATTATATGCTAAAATTACTTGATCTGTATAATTCTATCGAATAATGTCTTGCATGGACAGTAGTTTTGTACTTAAAGTTATCATTAAAGTTCTATAGAGAAATCTGAATAAAGCTTTGTACCCTATAATTTAAAAGTTTTCATTACTTGTCACTGTAAATAGTCTTCAAAATGTCTTCTAAATCTTTTGTAGTACGACTTCACGTAAATCCCACATAATTACATATTTATCTCATGTGATGCTTTAGAAAGAAAAAGAAGAAAATAGTAACAACAACAACAACAACAACAACAACAATAATAATAATAATAATAATAATGTTCAGTGCTCAATATTTCTTATCTCGTTTCATGTTAACTACTGAACATATGGGAAAACGAAGAAAAAAAATGTATAACTCCATTATCTTGTGAATCTCCAGGCGAACCTGTTGCTAAGAGGCAATGGTAGTTAGGGATATTAGAACCGGAAGTGATGGTGCACACGGAAAGGGATCTATTAGAAGTGAGTGAAATCTAATCTGTATGAAAACCCAATGCACGGTCATCAGCAAGAAGAGCAGCTCAAAATGCCAAATACAGGTAGGGGTTACTAAAATCAAGCATGTACAAAAATTTAAATACGTAAAAAATGTACTAACAGAAGACTGAAAGTGTGGTGTGACAAAGGGATCCGAAAGTGAATTGGCAAAAGAACGCATTCGAGAAGTTTAGTAGAGTATTAAGAGACCGGAAAATTTCCGTAGAAACAAAGCAGAGTACTGGATTACTATGTGATGTCAGTTCTTCAACATGGAATTGAATGCTAGACAATCTCATTAAAGATGAAGGAAAACTGCTTCTAGAGAAGGATGCTGCAGATATCATTGATCGAACATGTGAGCAATAATGAAGTTTTGGAAAGGATGAAAACGAAAAGGAAATTAATACTGAGCATTAGGAAGAGACAACTAAAGTTCCTGGGGTATGCAATTACGCAGCAGGGCTTTAAGAACCTGATACTCACAGGCCAGGTAGAGGAAAAAGTAAAAGGAGAAAGCAGCGAATAACATATTTGAAGGACCTGAGCAGGTATATGACTGAACGGGGATTGCGTGGTGTAACAGAAGAAAGCGTCCTAAGAGCCACCAGGGATAGGGAGACGTAGAAAGCCATGATCGCCTACGCCCTGATAGAAGAAGAAGAAGAAGAAGAAGAAGAAGAAGAAGAAGAAGAAGAAGAAGAAGAAGAAGTCTAATCTGCATGCAAAGAGGTTGGTTCCTTCAGGGAACATGTAGTCAGTTTACCGTGATCCAGAGACGCGCTTCAATTATTAAGTAGAAGAAAGAAGAAAGTATGGAGACTGAAAGAAAAACAAGATTGATGATGATTAAGCCTGGCGCTTTGTATTCTAAAGCAAAGCTGTATTTTAAGAGAGAGAATGAATATAGAGGCTTTATCAGTATTCAAGACTATGTTGGAAGTGAACAAAAACGTTGATATATTACCTGGCAAACAGTCATAAGAACCTGTTAATATATGTGCCTCAAGATATGGGTGTTTGTGGCGAGGAAGTTATTGGCAGGAAGTGATTCAAGTTAAAGAAGAAGAAAAGGATAGGTTTTCTATTGGTTCATTATTTTATCATCTTGGCGGGTTCCGATCCATATATTCAATATATATATATATATATATATATATATATATATATATATATATATTAAATTATAGTTTACAACATCTAGAAATTATCATCTACTACAAAATGTACAATTTGTTTCGACAATGAAAAGACAATGTCTAATCAGTGATGAGATATTGTCCTTTCGATGTCGAAACAAAATTTGCACTTTGTAGTAGATGATAATTTGTATATGGTCTAAACTATAATTTATAATAAATATTTATAGCTCTATTTTTATATTGATCACTGTTTTCAATGAATGTTTCGAATGTTATTAATATTTTCTTCCTTCCTTATTGACTTGTATATATATATATATATATATATATATATATATATGGACAGAGAGAAAGAGAGAGAGAGAGAGGGAAGCACAGAGGAATAATAGATAACAGCTCTGATTCAGGAATCAAAAAGAAGAGTTGGAATTCTAGTCGTGTGTGTTACATTTACGGACGTGCAAATGTAATTAGGACAGTATGAATCTATCTCTTCTCTCACTATCTATGAGCAAGTAGAAGGTCAAATTTGAATCTTTATACTTGAATGACAACCGAAATATAGAAGAGGGACCACACCGAATTTATAATCAAAGGAGTGTCTGGTGACATTATGGTTACAGTTACCTGTACTCGGCTCTTTTAAAAGTTCGTTTGATTCTGCACAATTAGATTACCTAAGCAACACCACTGACTTTACATGATAAGAGACATCAGGCAGGGAGCGCATATATATATATATATATATATATATATAATATATCGAGGTAGCAAGTAATTTTCTATACATATGCTGTTAAATATAAGAGACAATGAATGTCTATTATGTTTAATCATGAGCCGTTCTAAATTTTTTACTTTAATTTCAGTCGAAAATAAAGACAGAAATTCTCCAACATTTGGATAATTATTTATTAATTTTCTTCTAAGCTATCGGCTCACATGAGCCATCTTCAGAGAGGTTGTTTAAACTGAAATATTATAAAATCCACCATTAACGACGATTTTATTTTGTGTTGGCATAAAACTCCGCTTGGCAGCGGTAATAGTTACCAAAAATAATAAACGCAGTTCTTAAGTTTGCGATGCAGTTTTAAGACATCTCACCGCGGGATAGCGCGAAATGACAACAAAACCATGTAGTCAAATGCAATGCAATTTGTTATTTCCTGTTTTAAAGTTGATTTTATTGAGTGATTTTATTTCAAATATATATATATATATATATATATATATATATATATATATATATGAAATATTTCTTAACATTATTTTTGATTAATACTCGTATCCACCTAGCGCAGCTTAGACCTCTCAACCATAATAACCATCACTCTAAATGAAGTTAAATCAAGCCTATATCACACAATTTTCTATTCATCATAATAACCATAGCTGCTCTGAAATGTATCGTAATGTCAACAAATGTAAACTTGTTAAGGAATTTAACGAAGTTTAACGAAATGGCTCATATGTGGTCGAGAGGTCGTCGACGCGCAAGATCAATATGATCATAGATGTCGCAGGTTCAAATCCTGCCGAATAACACACGTTTTTGCAATAATAAAAATTATCGTGAATAATCAAGCCGATAGAAATAAATATATAATACTGTTTGATTATAAACAGAATATCTACTTAAATATGTGTTCAAACAAATGATTTCAAATTGTCGGTCGTTTATAACCAATTTCGTTATTCTTCGTTAATTTCTTTATATATATATATATATATATATATATATATATATATATATATATAAATTAAATAGGATTAATTCAAGGATGTTGAATGACCATTTCGATATGAAATCCCCACAACACCTCAGCAACAAAAAAATCCTTTCTGAAACTGGAGAAAGAATCGGTCTATTTTTCCTTTTTAAATAGATTTGCAAAAAATTAAAAAGAAAGAAAAAGAAAAAGAGAAAGAAAAAGAAAAAGATAAAATAAAATAAACAAGAAAAGAAAAATTGGCATCGTCTGGGTTTGCAAAAAAGGAAAGAGAATTGCAACGTAAAAGGAATGGGCATTCCTAGAATTGTGTGACCTTTTAATAAGCACCCGTTACAACCGACCTCGTATATTTTAATTGTAGTATATCGATACGATATATTTAATAAGCTGACATGCAAATTCAAACTTTTATTCAACAATTAAGCAGTAACAACAATTTTAATCCATTTTGAAGAACGTTTGCCTTTAAGTGCATTCCTTTCATTATTTGGCCGAATTAAAGTATGTCAGATTTAATTTATCAACAAATGTATCCAGGTGGGGTATTCTGTATAAATATGCAAGTCTCCACTTCAAAAATATCAGTTGATACAGATGGAGACTAAATTAATTCCGATCTTTTGGTTTGAATTTTTATTTATTGAATTTTAGCTTAGATATTAGGGGAGGCCTTGATCCTATGCGTCTCCAAAAGAAACAATATATCTGCCTTTTTCCCTTTCAGCTATGGGTTAAATTGTACGATTGTATTCTTAAAAGATCATTTGGATTTCCGAAAAGTTATTAATGAAATGTTCACTTACTAAAAACTATTTTTACATTCAAAAACATGTCTCAAATTTAAATAACCCACCAAATTTTGCTTTTTAACTACATATCAATTCCTAATCGGTCATTTAATTTTGTGGGAAGCATTAGTCATTCCTTTTACAAAAATATATTGCTGGTAATGCTTTTTCCTTATAAAAATGTATTACTAGTAATTATTTTTACTCTGAAAGATATAGTTTTATACTTTCATATTCCTTTGACTCCAGCTTAGGGGTTCATTATTTGTTTATAGCTGTTATTCCAGCAGGCACTATCACCCCCGTTCAGAGTTTAACTAAGGAACAACAACAATTAAGAAGTGGTTCTACGCTCCTTAAAATCACCCGATGTGAAACTTTTCCACCGGATATAGTTTATCGTCATACAAAGGAAAATAACACACAAAAGCTAGATAAGCAGTATAAAAATTTAAAAAAGCACAATCAATCAATGTAAAAGAGATTCTGCACAGTTACCAGCAAGAAGAGATAAAAATTGATCTAGCTGATCAGCGTACATAACCCGGTCATGATTGAACTTGCAATGAGATACTGAGGACAATATATTGACGACTGCAAAATCTCTAAATTTTGGAGACCCTAAATTCTTATTTGATATACTTCCCTAGCCTATTCCCTGTTCCCACAATCAAGCTGTGACTGCAAGTGTATCGACCCAGGCTTTTAAGTGCAGCATTCATCATATACTCAATTGGACAGATATCTACAAAATGATTCTGAGTCTAGAGACCCTACCTTCAATAAATGATTCGAAGTTATAAACATTTGCCTTGCGGCTTCTCTTCATGTTTTCGATTTCCCGAAGGCGCATTTAAGGTTGTGAGTTTACCAACGAATGTAATTGTATTTCATTCACTGTCATTCGCTGCCATAGATCGGCTAACTTTTCGGTGGAACAGCTTTCATCGAACGCAAGTACGTACAATTGCTTATATAGGTAGGTATTCGAGCCGATATCTACTCTTCGGTCAATGAGACCGTCATTAAGGCAGAATGCGTAGAATACTTTGTTCAAAATACTTACCGGACGGACGTTTTATTAGTGACTCCTCACAAACGATCGATAAGTAGTCAGGCCGAGATGATGACCTCAACAAAAGTTATAGAGAGATAAAAATGAATAAATATTTATTTAAATTATATTAGACGAAAAATAAATTTCCGACAAGGTGAGGTGAAGACAGAGTTTTCATTACACGATTCATTATAGTTCTACGGTTTTATTTAATCATTTCATCCCAAGAATGGCGATGAAGCCACTAAAGCGCATACAGTTCCACAGAGTGAAAGAATCTCAGAGAAAAAAAATCATTACTGAAGAGAGAAGACAATAAAAGAACAGGAGTTAAGGAGACACAACATGATGATTAAATAATGAATTTAAATTTATTAACATTAAACTTGAGAGGAAGGAAAAAAAACCGGAATTTCTACAAGCAGAAGACAGAAAAAAACTTTTGGTATAGGACTTACGGTTACATCTAGCAATTTCAGACGTAAAATGGTGAGACCAAGCGGTCAATCTAGTCAGTCAGTTAGTTAATTGCCATACGTGATACACGTTTTGGGCGATCATATCTCGAAAGGGACATGACAGACCGGGCAGAAGATTATCAGCAGTAGGCTGTCATTGTTTTCTGCGGTAGACTAGTTGCCAACCAAGGCTATAGAACCCAATCTGCACTATTATTGAACCCATAACTGGAGGGGAGGGACGGATTAATACCTTTCCCAAGGGTATTTGTGCGTATGTGAATGAAAAGGAATTCTACTGGAATTCGAACTCGACATCATGATTTGTCGTTCTGAGTCGATATCCCCTGCACCACAAAGCACACCCTGTAGTACTGTACTTAAATTAGTAAAGTTTAGGCACTAGATATGAAATCAGTTAGAATGAAAAATAATTTGTAGAAATTGCACATGGAAGTTGCCTTAAAAAATATGATAGCAACTAATGCTTAGATGCCAGTTGAGGTCTGGTAACGTTGCAGATTCTTCTTTGGATTTTTTTCAAGAATCTTAAGATACATAGCAGAAACACCAGACCATATGTGGCAGCAATATTCAAAGCAAGGACCAATAGTAGCCTTGTAATTTTGCAAGATACTATCTGGCAAGAAAAATTTTCTAGAACGTCACAGTGAGCAAACTTTACTAGAATTAAACATTAATATTCTAAATAAGAACCGAATGTACAAAATACACCAAAATCAAATCGGTCCTGCTATTCAATCTAAAGATAGAGTGAGAAGAGATGGATTAATACGGTTCCCAATGTTATGTGCGTGTATGTGAATAAAATAAATTCGAACTCGGCTTTCAAATTTCTCATGCAGAGCTGATACCTATTAAACCACACACAGGAATCTTCTTCTATGTGCCCCGTTCTTTCGGGACGTAGCCGATCATGGTTCTCCACGTCTCCCTATCACTTGTGACTCTTAGTATGTTTTCTCCTGTTACACCTCGCAACTCCCGTTCTGCCATCCATCTGATCAGGCCTTTCAAATATGTTATCCACTGCTTTCATCTGTCTATTTTTGCCTTCTATCTGGCCTGTCAGTATCAGGTTCTCCAAGCCCTCCTTCCTTATTGTATGACCCAGGCACTTCAGTTATCTCTTACTGATGCTCACTATTAATTTTCTTCTTTCCAACAAGAATAAACATCCTTAAAACAAAAGTCAGCAGTAAAAAGAAAAAAACAAGAACGAAGTAAAATTATTCATAACCGACGGATGGGGAGCATTCATTTACTAAAGACACATATAGTAAAATGTATGTTGCCAATATGCTCCGAATGTTACTTGAATTATGAATGTTAAATGTCGGCGTTGGCACGCGTATGCAAAACACAAAATTCAACTAAATCGATTAAAAATGAATAAAAAAACGAGCAACATAAGGATCATTAGAAAGAGCAATGCATCATATCAATGGACAGGAAAAGATCAGCGAGGATCAGGAAACTGACGGAGATAAGAGATAATATGAAAAATAATTAAATAAAAAACTGAGGTGAACGGGACACATATCAAGTAGCACCGATAAGCGATAGATTAAAATGTTGCTTGATTGGTGTCGAATTGATTGTACATGCAGCGGAGAAAAAAAGTTAGAAGCCCGGGAGATAAAATAACGGCTTTAATTGGTAAGCCAAACAGAGAAAGATCATTGCAACGTTGGTCATGTATTGATATTTAAACGTAAAGAACTAACAGTAGCTGTTGATACAAACGCACACACATACACACATATTTGCGTTGGAGTTTCAATCCTTGTTGTAAGCAATTGGATGTATTACCATACTGATGAGCTGTGATACAGCAAAAGCGATCTGTCTGCAGATGACTATATATATATATATACATATATATATATATATATATATATATATATATATATATATATATAATCATGGACTCTCCCATCGATTTCGATGTATGAGGGTCTAACCCTAGTAAGACATCCACACAGAGATTTGTTTATAGTGGTGAAGGAATTGTGTAGTACCATCCACACTTTTTGGAACTGCTGATAACAAACAATCGGTGCAGAAATCTGCCACAGATCGCATGAAGAGCAGACCTCAATTATTTAACCCATAATTGGAGGGAACGGACGGATTAATACCTTTCCCAAGGGTACTAGTGCGCAAGTGAATGCAGTCTGCTCGACTGGAAATGGAACTCGGCTCACCGATTTCCCCTTCCAAGCTGACATCCACCGCACCACAACGCACATCCGTGAACGCTAACAGCACCTGGTATTCCCAAGTGGTCACCCACCTAAGTACTGACCAGGCTCAACGTTGCTTAACTTCGGTAATCGAGATATATATATATATATATATATTAGAGAAACATTTTCAAAATTCAAAGGTGTCGGATGTACATTTCGACATAGAATCTCTAATAGACATTCTACGTCACGTCAACGACATTGTTTTGTTCCAAATGGCGAAGGCCCTAGGGTAAAGTGTGGAAGGGTTTTAGGTTAACAACGGTCACAAAGTAGAATAGGACAGTGCTGTTTATTCGCGGGTTTACAGGGTGTCGAAACGGTATATTTAGGAAGGGGATGAATAGATTTAAGTGTAATACCTGAAAATTTTTTAATTAAGTTTATCCATTACAGGAAGTCATGAATTTAAAGTTATTAAAGAAATATATATATATGAAAGAAATTTATATATATATATATATATATATATATATATATATATACATGTCCCATTCTTCTCTCGCTCCTTTCTAACTGGTTCGTCTTCCTCTTCACTTCACTCTCTTCTATCTAATATTTTTACTCTTATGTAGCCCCCTGCACATCAGTGGCGCTACCGCCTTGCTCGGGGTGATAATATATATATATATATATATATATATATATATATATATATATATATATATTTGTATATAGCTTAATTGTGATAGTATTAAGCGTCAACATTGCAGTTTTTCAGTTGTTATTACTGTAGGAATGCCTGTAGATACTTTCTCTTTCTACTCTCGACATTTTGACACCGGCATTTGTTACTTTATTAATATTAACAAATAGATATGAATAATCTGAAGTGGATATGAAAATATATATTTAGTATGAATGAACTGAGACGTACACTACATGTTTCTCCTACTTTTCTTGGACGGGAATAAAGATTAATCCTTTGTTTGCTGTTTAGGAAAGTGTTGCCTGTTTATATATATATATATATATATATATATATATATATATATATATATATATATATATTGTTGTTTTAATAATAGCATGATGCAACTCAACAGCAATCAGATTTCGGTATTGACAATGAGATATGATTCATTTACGAGGTTATATATATATATATATTGATAAAGAAATTAAAACAAACACTTAAAAATAAAAGAAATCTACCATATTAGATGTTTATAGTAGAGTGGAAAATTATTATCATTATTTGTTTGTTTTTTTTAATAATCTTATCACCCCAAGCAAAGCATTGTACTGCTACTGTTTCGCAGGGGGTTACATAGGAGGAAAGTTATGAGGAGTGACAGAATAAAGAGGTTGTCAGGAAGTGGGTAGGAGAGGGATGAGAATACTGCAGAAATGAGATAAGAGCATAAGAGCATGAGAGAGAGCGACGGGATGCCAATTAGTGAGATAGTCAGTCAGTTAAGTGCCATGCGCGATACACGCTTGGGTGATCATGTCTCGAAAGAGACATGACTAACTGGGCAGAAGATTATCCCGCAGTAGGTTGCCATTGCTTTCTGCGGTAGACTGGTTGCCGGCCAAGACTATAGAACCCAATCTGTCCTATTATTTAACCGATAACTGGAGGGAAGAGACGGATTAATACCTTTCCCAATGCAAGGAATTCAACTGGAATTCGAACTCGGTTCCCCGATTTCTCGTTCCGAGCCGATATCCACTGCGCCACAACAATGACTATTTACTTTACATTTAAATTCTTGGAGATTTTAGCTGTCTGGGAATCAAGTAAATGGAAGGGCATTCTGCAAGCGGGAATTGCGAGAAAATCAGCGGTGGAATAGAATTTGCGTTTACATCTTATTGGTTTCACAGTAAAAGGGTGGGGCCTAGTTACTAATCTTGTGGCTAGAGTAAATTCATATATAGGAGGTACCAGTAAGCTAAGTTCATCGCAGCAGAAGCCGTTAAAGTACTTGTAGAAAAGACACGGGGAAGCCACACTCTGCCGGTAAGAAAGTAACTCTATACGAGCTGCATATTTTAATAAAATGGTAGGTGTAGACCAGTGAATACGGAGGTCAAAATGTAGTGATGTATTCTTAACAGGAAGTTTCAGTTGTTTGAATAAGATAATGATTCTGTTCCATTCTTATTTAAACAATTGACATTTCCTGTCTAGAATATATCGCTACGCTTTGCCTAAATATTCATTAGTTTACACCCAAAATTATTTAAAAGTAGAATTACCTCCCTCTCCACTGCAATCATCTGACATGGTGGTATTTTTTATTTTTGAGTTTTATTATTTTTATTTTGAATTTCCTTATCAGTATATATATGACTTCGTAAATGAACCATATTTCACAGCCCAATAATAGTGCATTGAACAACGAAACTTGAAAGCTTTTGAGTTGCTGTATGCTATTATTATAACAATAATAATAATAATAATAATAATAATAATAATAATAATAATAATGACTACATATCTATAAATGCTCTACTTCTGTATTGAGCTCATTTTATAAAAGTAAATATTAGACTGTGGAATACATGTACATTAGCTGAAACCATTCATATTTTAGATAGATAGATAGATAGATAGATAGATAGATAGATAGATTACGGAAGACATAGATAGATAGATAGATAGATAGATAGATAGATAGATAGATTACGGAAGACATAGATAGATAGATAGATAGATAGATAGATAGATAGATAGATAGATAGATAGATAGATTACGGAAGACATAGATAGATAGATAGATAGATAGATAGATAGATAGATAGATAGATAGATAGATAGATATGAATAAAATGAAATAGATATGAAGTAACTGAGATAGATATGTCTAAACTGTGTTAGATATATACATGAATAAACTGAATTGTGACTAAACTGAGATATGAAATTGCGATAAATATAAAAAAAACTGAAATATATATGAATAATCAGAGATAGACATGAATAAACTTAGATAGATAGATAGATAGATAGATAGATAGATAGATAGATAGATAGATAGATATGAACATACAGAGATAGCTAGCCAGATAGATAGAATTATATTTTTTATCCCTGTAAATTGATATATTAAATAATGTAATAAGTAAAGCTTCCAGTATTTACATTATTCACACTATTGTCCTCATCTTTCTTGTCATGTGTACGACGTTTCGGCCGTTGACGTTGCAGCCTTCTTCAGATGCTAAGAATTTTGAACTGAACCATTTATTACAATAAACTTAATACGAATAATATAAATACTGTAAATGCTGCCGCGTATCAGAAATCTAAACAAGTAAATCTTCCCTTTGTTCTAATCACAATGGATATTGTCGTTATGTCAATTATAATCTCGTAGGCTGTTCTTTCTTTTAGTCGCACATATTATTAACGTGGATTTTTCTCCGCACTGACTAGTCTAAAAAATTATATGTTTTGCCTCATGTTTCGGTCATTTTTTTTTCCTCTTTATATTAAACGATATTCACCTTTGTAGTTATTTCGACATTGTTATAATATTTCCAGTTTCAACGGGATTGTGTCACAGACAATAAAAATAGATTTATTAGTTTCCTACACTCTCCGACTAGGCGGGAACTTAAAGCGTTAAAAATTTTAATTTCCAAACATCCACCTCCTGAGACAGGTAATATATAGAATAAGATTTTAAACAGGGAGAGAAAGAGGTCACTCTGAAGCACTCGCGCCAACACATGCACAGTCTATCTATCTATCTATCTATCTATCTATCTATCTATCTATCTATCTATCTATCTATCTATATACAAACATACACATCTACATGATTATTCGATAAATTCTTTAATATTTTGGAATCATAAATTTTGAAATATATTCTCTTGTGTAATTTCCTACACTGCCTTCGGATCAGTGGTGTATAATTTTAAAATTGTGACTTGTGTAATTTATTATCTGGTTTCACATTTCTCCAAGTATCTAATTGAATTACAAAAGAACATTTTGAACCGTGTGCAATAATAGGAGTCACACGCATACACACATACACTAACACTCACATAGACATGCAGATACACATAGATATATAGATACATAGATAGATCTTCTTCTTCATATGCAATCTGAGAAGTCATATTATTTTTCTATTTTTTTTTTCCCGCTCAGTAACCTCTTTCATTTTAGTTCCTTACCTCGGGTCGAATGATTGTACGCAGTGTGGCTTCCCTGTGTCTCTTCTACAAACACTTTCACGTCTTCTGATGCAATGAACTTGGCTCACTGGTACTCAATACATATGAATTTCCTCGAGCCACAAGATTAGCAACTAGGTCCTTTTAAGACCCTTTTACTGTGAAACCAATAAATTGTAAACGCAAATTCTACTCCATCAGCTTCTTTTCTCGCACTTCCCGCCTGAGGAATTCTGTTCCGCATTCTTGCTTTCCGAACACCTATAATCCCCAAGAATTTAAATGTAATGTCCATAGTCATCTTCTATCTCACTAACTTACATCCTCTCTCTCATGCTTTTTTCTTCGTTCACTCCACTCCCATCAGTATTCTCTTCCTTCTCCTACTCTCTTCCTGACACCCCTGCAACCTCTCACTCTTTTTCATAACATTCCTTCTATGTAACCCCCTGCACAACAGTGGCAGTAAAATGCCTTGCTTGTGGCGACACGATTATTAAAAACAAAAAAAAGATAGGGTCTTCTCTCCTGTGGTCTCGAATCTTTCTCTGATATTTAAACATTTTGTAAATGATATTTAGGCTCAGATATGTTTTTAATGTTTTGAGAGCTAAATGATCATACTTTCTTAGGGTTATTTTTCTTCATTATGTGCTGTGTTCTTCCAGGCTTAGACGATCATGGACTTCCACTAGGCTTTGTCTCTTGTCGCTCTCAAATTTTACTCTTGGTATATCTTCTAAACTTCACTCCGCCATGCATTTACTCAGAGTTAACAATTACGTCTCGCGATGCTTTACATTGTCTCTTTTCCTCTTTATCCTACCCGTGAGTATTAAATTATCCAGGCTCTCCTTCCTTATTAGGCGCTCCACGAACCTCATTTGTCTCTTCCTGATAAATAGTATGAGATTTCTTCTCGTTCGCATCCTTTCCAACATTTCGTCTTCGCACACCTGCTCGTCTATGATATCCTCGGAATTCTCCTTGGGCTTCTTGACAAAATACAAAGGAGGATCTGTAACGTGGTTGATACTGACTTGGCAGACCGGCTGCAGCCGCTCTCACACCGGCGTGATGTAGCTTCCCTGTGCCTCTTCTACAAGTACTTTCATGGCTTCTGCTCCGATGAGCTTAGATCATTGGTGCCGCCTAAGCACGAATTTACACGAGATACTAGATTAGCAACTAGGTCCCACCCTTTTACAGTTAAACAAATAAGATGTAACCGTAAATTCTACTCCAACAGCTTCTTTTCTCGCGCTTCCCGCCTGTGGAACTCCCTTCCACAAGTCTGCTTTCCCGACAGTTACAATCTCCAGGTGTTTAAATGTAGGGTCAATAGACACCTCCTATCACACTAACTCCCAACTATTCTCACAACACTCTCATCTACCCAACCCTCATTCTCGGTATCCTCACCCGCCTATCACCCACCCTCTGTTATTTCCTATATTTAATCAGCCTTTCTCCACTCTACGTAGCCCCCTGCACAGTAGTGGCAGTGACATGCCTTGCTTGGGGTGAAACGCTTATAAAAAAAAAAAAAAAATTCTTCTGTAAACCCAAACTTTTGCTGCCTCAAGCCTATCCTTCACCCTTGATGAGATTGTCCAACATTCACTTTCATAGAGAACGACAGATATCATATAGAAATCCAGCACTCTTTTCTTTGTTTCTAATGTGATTTCCCTGTATCTCAGTACTCAGGTTAGCTTCTGAAATGCGTTTTTGCCATGCCAAAGCTTCTTTAGATTTCCTTGTCGCACGTTCCATCCTCTGTCAAAATCACTATATATTTGGGCAGGAAGTATTCATCCAAACATATTTTATTGAAAGGAGCAGATCTGTCTGTTTTGTTTATTATACGTTTCCAACTACTGGATAATAGGTTCAGTATTATATTCGAATCCGTCCAAAAATTGTTAATAGATTTGTGTTTTGTTTGTTGTTCAAATAGTAACGACTTTTCAGTCATTATCAAGAAATGTTTTTTTCTTGTGGGATTTATTTAACTCCTTTATCCGCATCTTGGTATTTATTCCTGTGTGCAGGGGTTGCACTAAGTTTCGACAAGTGGCAGGTGAAGCTGCATGAGAATATGGCGCATGTGTGACGCGATTTAATTAATTAATGGTTTTTTTATATTGTAGATATAACATAACTGTTTTTTTATATTGTAGATAGATAGATAGATAGATAGATAGATAGATAGATAGATAGATAGATAGATAGATAGATAGAGATAAAGATAGATAGATAGATTACGGAAGACATAGATAGATAGATAGATAGATAGATAGATAGATAGATTACGGAAGACATAGATAGATAGATAGATAGATAGATAGATAGATAGATAGATTACGGAAGACATAGATAGATAGATAGATAGATAGATAGATAGATAGATAGATAGATAGATAGATTACGGAAGACATAGATAGATAGATAGATAGATAGATAGATAGATAGATAGATAGATAGATAGATAGATAGATTACGGAAGACATAGATAGATAGATAGATAGATAGATAGATAGATAGATAGATAGATAGATAGATATATTTTTTTATAAGAAACTGAGCAACATTGAATAAACCCTAATAAAGAATAATTTTCTCAACCAGGTTGTCAACGAACAAATAAAAATAGCCTTAACGATATGGAGAAATAATGTGTGACGCGATTTAATTACTTAATAGTTTTTTATATTGTAGATATAACATAACTTTTTTTTATATTGTAGATAGATAGATAGATAGATAGATAGATAGATAGATAGATAGATAGATAGATAGATAGATAGATTTTTTTTTATAAGAAACTGAGCAACATTGAATAAACCCTAATAAAGAATCATTTTCCCAACCAGGTTGTCGACGAACAAATAAAAATAGCCTTAACGATATGAAGAAATAATGAAGTGCGTCATGACACAAACAAGAATAAACACGCCATGACATTATTCTATCGTAATCGAATGCACACTACTTATAGAATTTATAAAACATTATTTAAAACAATTGAAAATATAATTTAGCGGTACATACCGCTAAGAATTATTACAAAAATAAGTTTGCAAGATCTAACTTAATGATAACACCGGGCCTTATAAATTCCCGCTAAGCAAAAATAATGTTTTTCGATGAATTCTCATGCCTCCAGGGAGATTGCATCTTTAAAACTAATAACAAAAAACAATATTAAATATTTTCATTTGGCATACGCAAATATTACCCTCAACTGTAGTGCAGCCTGATAAATAATAATATTAATAATAATAATCTGAAGGCTTTATTTGTGCAGCGCAAGACCGAAGTCTTTTCACTAGGAACTTGCAAGCAAATATTATACATAATAATATAGATCCAAAATGCAGGTTCTGTGATAAATACCAAGAAACAATAGACCATCTAATCTCAGGATGGTCTGTACTTGCCCTAAATGAATATAAAAAGCGTCACGATTGAGTGGGGCAATATGTACACTGGACAATGTGCAAACACTATGGAATATATGTAAACAAACACTGGTATGGACATCACCCAGCACTGGTTACAGAAATAGAATATGTCACCATTCTATGGGATTGCACCATCTATACAGACAGAAAGACTGAAGCAAATAGGCCGGGCATTATTGTTTACCCCCCTCTCACCACAAAAAAACTTGCTAATTAATTGATATGTCTTGTCCAAAGGATCATAACATAGCAATCAAGGAATTCGAAAAACTGTAAAAATATAAAGACCTGGAAATTGAAATAGAAAAAATGCAGAAATTTAAAGCAAGTATCGTACCAGTGATAATGGGGTGTACATGGAATGATAAAAAGTGAAACAAAAAACGCATTGAAAGAATCCTTAGCTTAAGAGATATACAAAAAATTGTCTTTTTAAATACAGTCCACACACTAAGGAGAGCTTTGTATGTGTAACGCTAGGGACGATAGGGAAATATGAAAAAACATGAAATGGAGCCATAATAACACACCGTGATCTGCCTTAGGTCTTCCTGCAGACTTGGTAGATAGTGCGACCATAGCAGAAATATATTTATAATGAAAATGAAATAATAATAATAATAATAATAATAATAATAATAATAATATATGTAAAGATTTCGATAATCTTACGTGTTTTTCAGGCTAGCGGAACTTCAAAAAACTAAGAAAAAGTGTTCAATAGATAACTTGAACTAGAATATTCAATAAATTAAAAACTTCTAGCGAATGATCGGCTGACTCATGAGTTTCGCATCAAAAAATCATAGGATTTATAAATCGTCTAACCAGATAATTATCTCCTTTTATAAATTTATTGAATATTGTAACTCATACAGACATATATATATATATATATATATATATATATATATATATATATATATATATATATATATAGTGTTATAATGTAAGCGACATGGCCTAAATTTTAATATTTAATATTTTTAACTTTTAAACCTTTGGCTATTGTATGGCGGAGGAGTAACTCTTCTAATATGGGACAGTGGTATCTGTCAGCTTTCCCCTTCTTACTTCTTTACATTCCAAAATTGGCAATCCCACTCCATTTTCCTGGGTATGAAGAATTTTTTTGGGATGTCTGCTGTTAAAAAATGTTTTAACACATTTGAATTGAAATAAATAAAGTTTTGGTTTCAGCCGTTGCTTAAGAAACGAAGAATCTTTCGTAGAAATGGCTGTCCAAAGTATTTAAATATCGAAATTTTGGTTTTATTTTTTTATATTTGGCTTTTGAAATATAATGTAATATTTGCATCGAATTCTCTTTGATCAAATTTAATATTAATGAAATTAATATTAATATGATCGGATTTTGGGGATTTGCCTCTCTTATTATCCTTTTGGTTTATATATATATATATATATTTTCTAGACATATGCTATGAAATATAAGAGACAATGAATGTCTATTATGTTTAATCATGAGCCGTTCTAAACGTCGTATTTTTGCTTTAATTTCAGTTGAAAATAAAGACAAAAATTCTCCAACATTTGGATAATTATTTATTGGTTTTCTTCTAAGCTTTCGGCTCACATGAGCCATCTTCAGAGAGGTAGTTTAAACTGAAATATTATAAAATCCACCATCATCGACGATTTTATCCTGTGTTGACATAAAACTCCGCTTGGCAACGGCAATAGTTACCAAAAATAATAAACGCAGTTCTTAAGTTTGCGATGCGGTTTTATGACGTCACACCGCGGGATAGCGCGAAATGACAACAAAACCATCTAGTCAAATGCAATGTAATATGTTATTTCCTGTTTTAAAGTTGATTTTATTGAGTGTTGGTTGTTTTGATTTGATGTACATGGCCTCCAATATCTGCAGGTTCCTCTTACTGTGTGTATGAGTAAGAATCACCGTATTGTTGACCAAAATCTGTCTGATATTACCTACATGTTTATGTTTATCAGAGAAATGTTGTTTAATAGTACTCTATATATATATATTACGAAATCTTCCGGAAAGTTACGAAATTATATTAACCGACATAGATATTGAAAGTTATTTCTTTGAACATTATTTTTAATGGTTACTCGTATTTGAGTGGAACTCTATTTTTCTATAATTGAACTGTACATTTATATATATCCACCGGTTTGAATATTCCAGATATTTTGTTGAGAAAATATTAATCTCCCGGCGACATTCGAACCTACAACTTCTATATACCTAGTGGAAACCAATAATTGATCTGAAGTTACTCATCCACGAATATTTCAGGGTTAAACAAAGCCGAATATAAACATAAATGCATAAGATCCAACTTTTCGTAATATCCATATCTGCTCAGGTTCGCATCCTAATGTAAACAAACGCAAACAAAGACACTATTACGAAATCTTACGGAAAGTTTCGAAAGGGTATTAACATATAAATTTAATTTTATTTGTTATACTTCAAAAATAATGTTAAAACAAATAAATACTCCAATGAGCCATATGCATAATCAACTCGTCTTTAATAATAACTTCAAACATTAGTTGTAACAGATGAGAGGATGACGAGTTCGGGGTTTTCTATGATGAATCTACAAAAATATGTTGTCACACGGGGCTTAATATGACAAAAGCCTTCACTACAGAATTGACAATTTATCAATATTTTTATTTCATTGATGTTTTACTTCTTGTTCTGATGAATAAATTTCCTTTATTTTTCTTCTAATATTCTTCAAATTAACGTGTACATTAATGGCGTGGATGATAATAGCTCTTCACAGCTTTCTATACTTTAAGGAATAGTTGACCACTTACCCTTTCTTCAGTCCCTACTCTATCATACAAAATATCCAATAATACATCCTGATATATTTGCTTGGGATAAGAATATCAAGCAAAAACAAACAATTTAAGTACCTAGGAAAAGTTCTAACAGAAGACAGAATGTTTGACACTGAAATCCGAAGACAAATCGGCGTGGCATTCCAGAAAATGAGTGTGGTAGTAAAAGACAGTAATGTTTTCCTGGACCAAAGAAAGAATACTAGATTCTTGTGGGATGTTTGTTCTTTAATATGTCAAGGAAAACTGGACAATCTCATAAAAGGTAAAAGGGACACTTGAAGCAAAAAATGTGGTTCTACAGAAGGGTGTTGCGGATACGAAAGAGCAATCCAATCAGCATTTAGGCTGTTTTAGAGAGGATGGACACAAAAAAGAAAACCAATGCTAAATATCAGGAATAGCCAGCTAGAATTCGTGAGACATATTATGAGGAAACAGAGCTTGGAGAATCTGATACTCACAGGTCAGATAGTGGGAAAGAGAGACAAGCAAAAGTAACGTGTAACATACTTGACTGGCTTAAGCAAGTGAATGTTAGGGCGGGGTATGTACGGCGTAACAGGAGGAAGAGACACTAAGGATAGGGAGATGCGGCGGGCCATGAACACCTACGTCCTGAAGGAAAATGGCTAATAGAAGAAAAAAGAAATTCTAGATATAATTCTCAATATTTTAATCATAAAACCCCAAGCAAAGCAAGAATGCTATTAGGGCGCAGGGAGGTACAGTAAATTAAATTGAAATAAACGATTGAGTATAGTGAAGATTGGATGTGCATTGTCGTACAAAGAATATCGACTCGGAACGACAAATCGCGGAGCCGAGTTCGAATTCCAGTTGAATTCCTTGCACTCAATTACGCGGAAATAACCTTGGAAAAGGTATTCGTCTCTTCCCTCCAGTTATAGGTTAAATAGCATGGCACATTTAGTTCTCTAGCCTTGGCTGGCAGCCAGTTTACTGCAAAAAGCAATGGTTACTGCGGGATCATCTTCTGCCCAGTCAGTCATGTCTCTTTCGAGACATGATCGGCCAAAGTGTGTATCACGTATGGCACTTAATTGACTGATAGGGAAAGTCGAGAAAAGGACAAAAGATGAATGGGATTCAAGAAAATAAAAGATGATGATTTACGTTACATTTAAATAGACGGAAGGTGGCAAGTGTGAGAAAATAAACTGTTTGAATTATAGTACCGATTGTATTTAAGTATTTCAACAGTAAATGTGGCCACTAGTTGCTAATTTATTAGCACGTTTAAATTTACGTAGTGGGGGTAACTGGGAAAAATATTCCTCAGCGCAGTTGCCATGAAAATATTTGTAGAAAAGGCAAAGAGAAGCAAAGTTACGTCCGCGAGAAAATGACTGGAGTCGAGAGGATCGATTACATTACAGATCCTTCTTTTTTGTTCTGCCAAGAACAACCAGGTGGATAGCAAGTTTGCCAGATTTATATTATTATTAAATTTAATAAATTTCTTGAACAATATACAACACAAAGGCTTTCGCTTCATCCATTACTAACTTACACTGGATTAGCTCAAAACAGAACTGTCATGAAATATGCCGAAATCACTTAAAATTAGTAATTAATAGCATATACCAAAGAAAATTTATTTTAAATCAGAATCGATTTTCCCAACTTTATTTTTGTGATGGACTGATTTCTTTTTACGGCTCACCATATTGTTCAGATTACTTTAATCTATAAAATATTCTTAGATAGCACGAATTCTTCTCAAGTTAATAAGTGTCTAGAGAAAAAATTTCTTCTAACTAGCCCATAGCCGGTATTAGAAAAGATGAATTCATATCTTTCCAAAGTATATTTGCTGGAATGTGAGTATGAAGAATGCGTTTGGAGTTTGAACTTCGCTCACCGATTCACAATTCCAAGCCTGTTTCCATTACACTACCTTCACATCCATGCTTACAGCTTATGGTATTCAAAAGAGGTAACTAATCTAATTACTGGCAAGGTTTGACGTTGCTTTGGTGATCTTCCGAGAACTGGTGTTTCACCGTGATATGATCGTAAGCCACCACTAACTAAGAAACAGGGTAAAAATTAACGTGGCACCTCATCGATCGATCAGCTTCAAACGTAATTGATGTAAGCTAACGAGTTACACTCATTAAGGTTCGCATTATTTAGCAAAAGAAAGTTTGATAAAACGATTTAAAAAGAGCAGTTTAGTTCTTAGAGGCATTTAAGTATCACAAGATCGCCTGCATCAGTTAGCAATATATATATATATAGTCATCCGCAGACAGATCTGATTGGCTGTATCAGTTAGACTCCGATTGTTATATATATATATATATATATATATATATATATATATGTTTTATGGTCATGTGGTTGTGGTGCAATGGATATGGACTCGGAATTTCAGTTTGATTCCTTGCATCCACTTACGTACAAATACCCTTGGGAAAGGTGTTAATCCGTCTCTTCCTTCCAGTTATGGGTTAAATAATAAGACAGATTGGGTTCTATAGCCTTGGTCGCCAACCAGTCTACCGCAGAAAGCAATGGCAACCTTTCGAGACATGATCGCCGAAGCGTGAATCACGTATGACACTTAACTTACTGATGTTACCTTGAAAAGACTGAATTTCTAAATGGAAAAACTTTAAAAATCCGGAGATTTATCTAATAATCAGAACTCTGGGTAGCAGAATTCGTCCGAGAATAGAAGAAAAAAAATGAAAACTCAAGCAATAAATCGTATATTTATGATCAGATCTGAGATCTGGGATGCGCTGAAGCTGATTGGCCAGGACAAAAATGCATAATTGGATGGTCTTATTTATGAACTGTACTTGAGGCAATCGCCCGTTTTTGTTTCCTTGCTGGCATTGATTTTCAGCAAATTGATGAGACAGGGGTTTATATCCCAACGTTTCTCCAGGCGTGTGATCAAGTAGCTGCTCAAAAACAAGGACGGTGGTGATGGAGGAGTTAACCTGAGGGCTTTGACGATGTTAAATACAGAGTTGAAGATTTTAACCAGACTCCTAGCCAGCCGCTTTCAGGCTGTCCTCCCTAGTCTGATTGGCCCTAAACAGACTTGTGCTGTGACGGATAGGACTATTCAAGACCATCTTTATTTGGTACGCTTGGTCATCGATAAAGTCGACACTGAAGCCGCGCTGCGGTGAATTGGTGGTCGAGATTTGTCTCACACCTTTTTTCTTTGCAAGGTCGTGGTATCATTGTGTAAGTAGTGTGAAAACTTCATGGTTCGCATGTTACGCTTAAAGTTCTTTGTCATTGAGTTCGCTTCTATTTGTAGCAATGTGGTGCCGTCGTTGACTGAGGCTGATCATTATGTGTTCGTATGCTTACTAGTTGTTATGGGAGTAGTGATATGGACGACACGACAGGCATTCGATAGGGTTGACCATCGTTTTGTGGAGTCGCTCCTTTTGTTGGCTGGCTGGCTGGCTGGTTTTGGGCCGTACTTTCGCACCTCGATGTGACTTCTGTACGAGTTTCCCGATGTGCTCATGGAGGTGAATGGAATACGATCGGAGCTTTTCTTTTTGACTCGCTCTATTTGTCAAGGTTGTCCGTTTTCGCCTTTGCTGTACTTTCTTACGTTGGAGCCGGTCCTTCGCAAGCTGAAGGAAAAACGGGTCCTTCGCGGGCTTTCCTCACCTGGTGTTACCAGCTTGGCCATATATTCTGCCTATACTGATGAGGTTTCGGCTATTGTGCCGAGCAGAACGGAGATTGACGTAGTCAGCAAGCAAATCAGAGCGTATGAGACGGTGACAAGGGTCAAGATCAACCGTGATAAACCTGTTGGCTTGCAGTTGGGCGCATGGGGGGAGGTTCTCTTCCCAGGCCGTTCCAATGGACGGAGAGTCAGTCAAGATTATCGGCTTTTGTTTCGGTCCTGATCTCCAGTTGGAAATGAAATAATCGGAGGTACGAGAAAAGGCTGAGGCTGCAGTTCATCTGTGGTCTCGGAGGAATCTTTCCTTAAAGGGGAGGGCGGAAATATGTGTTTCACACATTTACCTGATTCTCCTTTACCGACTCTCTGTGCTTCCACTCCCACATGCCATATTAATGTCTAGGTATGTCGCAAGATCTGTTACCTCTATCCTTCTGAGGGAGGTCTGGGAATGCCTTACGTTGGGATTCGTCAACATACGCTTTGCATTGTCTTCCTAGACAGAATATGCTCGCAAGTAGATGTAAATAGTGAATTCTGGAAGGAAAATGCCCGCAAAAGCTTTCCATCTCTAACAAGTGTGCATTCGTGTAAGGAGGGGGCCAGCTATTTTACCTCGAGGCGAATGATCCTTCTATTGTGAATGTCGGATAGCTCTCAAGTACCTCTTACGGGCGATGGATGCCCTCTCTAACGTCTCCTCGGGCATTATATCGGGTGCTAGTGAAGGAGGGGTGTTCAAGATGATCTTATCGACGAGCTCGGTTTGACGAAGCAGGCGGCTCGCTCTGTACGGCCTTGGACGCCAGAGTACAAATGCCTTACTAATAACGAGGTATCACTCAAATGGCTGCTGATGCAAAATCTCTCTGGGTCAGCAAGAAGCTTATTTCAGCGGGTTTTGTTCGTTCACCTAACTGCATCTGCTGGGGTTAGTCGTTGTTCGAGACTGTCTCACGCCTTTTTTCTTTGCAAGGTCGTGGTATCATTGTGTAAGTAGATTGAAAACTTCATGGCTCGCATGCTACGCGGAAAGTTCTTTGTCTTTGAGGTCGCTTCCGTTTGTAGCAATATGATACCGTCGTTGACTAGGGCTGAGTATTATGTGTTGGTATGCTTACTAGGTATTATGAGAGTTGTGGTATGGACGACACGACAGAAGGTATTCTATAGAGACGAGAAGTTTTCCTGTTCCTATCTGAACTTGCTTTTTAAGCATCTGCTTAAAGATAGAACGGAACAGCCACGACTCCCTTCATCAGAATTTGGCAAAAGGTTGGTAAATCTTGCGCAAATCTGTTGAGTGAAAGGAGCTGACGGAGTGGCATTTTGATGCCAGTTAGGTATTAGGATATTGGGGATCCTGGACTAAACATAGTTAACGCTACCCGAAAGTTGAAGAAGTTTAGGTTTGTTTTTCGTTTTGTTTTCACCATGTTTAAACTTAGCTAGTGTATGTATGGTCAATGACCCCACTTTTATTTTATTTTATTGTTCTCTTTTTCTTAAAGTTAATTTCCCAATCGATTCCTCGTTAAGTAACCAGTAGTTCCCCGATAGACGCGGGGCAATATTCGTTTTTGATGTGTCAATTTGAAATTGTGTTTGGATAAGTGCTTATTTGTGTTGATCTTTACACGCGCCACTAAAATTCTGCCCAGCTAACTAATATATCTGTCATTGTTTAAGGGTTGTTGTTTTCTTTATTACTAACATCGATTTTGTTTAATTTTTTAAATAGTAACATGGTTAAGTAATATAAAGACAAGAGGAAAACTGTATTTTAAATCAGACTAACATACATAGTAACAATTTCAAAGAAAACGGTTGAATTCTCTTCATTTTAACATCTCGTGACTTTGCACTACACATGAAGGAATTCTAAAACAGACTAACACACAAAATAAAGAGTTAAAAAACGGTCAAATTCCCTTCATTTATATATCTCGTGACTTTGCATTACACATTAAGAAGTTTTCTAAAAACTAAAATATTTTGTTAATCTTTTGAAATGATTTGTGAACGTCTTTGTGGTTGCCAACACTTTGTTTATAGATACGTAATTTAGAATAAAGCTCATTTCGTCCTTTTGCCTTGATAAAGTCCATTACAGGACGAAACGCGTAGGTGATTTAAAATACAGTTCTTCTCTTGTCTCTATTTTATTTAACTATTCTGTTCTTAATCTCAGATTATAACTGAGTATATTTTTACAAATAATAATACCTATTGTATAAATATTCATCGGGGTTTTCAATTTAAATTTGTTATTCCCCAACCCCCACAGACAAATTGTACATATGGGATTAGTTAGATCGTCACAGAGACTTTGTGTCATTTTAATGTTTGTAGTAAAAATGGTGAGAAAGAATGTGGTGTTTTTGTACAAGGGATTTTGTATGGTCTGCTTGGGTCAACGAATCCGGCTAGCTAAATTAATGTAAGACAGATGAAGACCAGCCTTTTTCCTTCTCCTCTTTTGGTCTTGTGCTACATTTTTGTAAATATCAAAATAAATATTAACAGTCGAATTGATTGAACGCTGGACAACCGACACCTACACGAGTCGTGTAATACTCTTCTACTGTATTTACTGTTAAATATACAATATTTTTTTTATAAAACACGTTTTGTTATTTCTTAAAAATTTCACTTGGTCAAAACCGTCACATAATTCTTGTCTAAAACCACTACTTGACGGTATCATTGTAAGGGATTTTATTTTCATTATGGGTTTTTTCTATTAGAAGATAAATTGTAGATCATGACATTTACAATGGTTGCAATTTCTTTGATTATTTACTGCGGATCGTTAGGGCAACAATTAATTGAGCATAGGACTTCATTGTTTGTTTTTGATAGAGTTTTAAATGTTTCATTCTACAGATTTCAAGTAATATCTAAGAAGTTGACTATTCTAAGATTAGAAAAAAATTCTATCTTAAATCTAAGAAATTTGAAAGCCTTAATGACTTACGTTTGTATCTGAGAGGATAGTGGGCAATTACTGTTAGAGATAACAATGTCCGTCATATATATATATATATATATTCTAAACATATACTATTGATTATTTTTGGTAACTATTGCCGTTGCCAAGCGGAAATTTATGTCAACACAAAATAAAATCGTCGGTGATGGTGGATGTTATCGTATTACAGTCTAAATAACCTCTCTGAAGATGACTCATGTTAGCCGAAAGCTTAGAAGCAAATTGATAAAAAATGATCCTAATGTTGCAGGATTTTTCTTTATTTTCAACTGAAATTAAAGCCAAAATAAGACGTTTAGATCGGCTCATGATTAAACATAATAGACATTCATTGTCTCTTATATCTAATAGTATTTGTTTAGAAAATTATTTGCTGCCTCGATACACTAAATTTAATATATATATATATATATATATATATATATATATATATATATATATGTAACTTTTCATAAAAGAACAGTGAATATAACAAAACTCATTAAAAACTGATTTTCATCTATGGAATCGAAAATCAGTTTTTAAAAATGGACCGTGGAGAACTTCTCCACTACCATATAAATAATTCCATTTATGGTACAGTTGGGCCTCTGTGTCATGACATCTCATTTAATTTTCACGGAATTTTCAATGGCAAACTATATTCTGCTATACTGTGACCATTTTTGAAAAAATTTTGCACATCTAGTGTCCTCCGAAGCAATTTCTGCCTTCCTGTTTGACGTGATTTAATTATCTCTGGCGCACGACACAGATCTCTTAGTCGATTCAGCCTACACCCACGAAGTAATTTCACAGCTCTCGGGAGACGATGCGAACTTGGCAGCAGTAAGTATCGTCTAGATTCCCCAGTTGCGAATATGTGTAGGAGTAGTCAGTATTGATGGAAAGCCTTCGCTGTTACCATTGATTTATGAAAGAGATGTGTCATTTCTCATAATCATTTTAGCTTCTTTTCATCTTCGCAGATTACCAAATCAATCAAGTCAAACATTCCCATTCATCTTTTAAATGTCTTCTTTCATTCCTCTCAATGTCTTTTTACCTGCATAACAGTAATTTGTATTTCACTTTCTCCTGTCTTTGTCAGTATTTATCTAGTGTATCAGATTAATTGTTTTTTTTTCTTTACTTCTACGAAATATTACTGTAATTCTACTTATCTCGGACAGCATCATGTAAGTTTTCTATTTGGTGCCTGAAACACTGGGTCGTTAGAGAACATCAAAAATTTTACATAGACGTAATGCCATAAGAGATGCACGAAACACTAAATAGTCATAAAACATCGTTAAGTCTCTCTCTCTCTCTCTCTCTCTCTCTCTCTATATATATATATATATATATATATATATATATATATATATTGTCATCCGCAGACAGATCTGTTTCGCCGTATCACAGCTCATCAGTACGGTTAGACTCCGATTGCTTTTTTACCCAGGATTGAAACTCGACCGAAGTGGCGTCAGTCGGCGACTCTCTCTCTCTCTCTCTCTCTCTCTCTCTCTCTCTATATATATATATATATATATATATATATATATATATATATATAAGGAAAGAGTTTATGCAGAACGTTATTTCATGGTAAATCGGTGGTATGGCCTATTTTAGGCGAACCATCATCAGCTTCCGTCTTTATTGTAAAGAAGATTTTACACAAGTTTGTGTAAAATCTTCTGTACAATAAAGACCTATACATTGGCTCAATGCAAATTAGATCTTAATATTGTAATTCTCTAATTAAAATGCCTTATAAAATCATTATATCACTAAACAAAAATGTTCATGTTTCAGAACAATACTGCTATTCTTCAGTTGGTATTTTAAAATAAAATTCATATTTATTTTTTAAATTTATAATTATTTTAAAATATCACCTGAAGAAAAACAATATTGTAAAGAAAGATGCAAAATTTGTGTAGTGATAGAATGCTTTTATAAACTATTATACTAACAAAATTACAATATATATATATAGTTTCATTTTGTTATTTATCATTGGAATTATTATATCCATTTTCATCTAAATTTGATAAAGTATTTTTGTATATATTTCATGTATTTTAAACAAGGAGAGATTATTTCTTGTTGAAAATGAGCTGTTCGAAAATATCGAAGGCGCACGTTAACATTTTGACAATATACGATATCAGCACGTTCAAGTATTTTTCATCTACTTATGTTATTTTCTCGATTAACTAATGTGAAATTATTTACAACGTATTACAATGATTTTAGTTTTGTCTATGATTAATAACTTTGATAAATTGATATGCATAAGATTACGTCGTCTTTATGCATATTGGCTTATTCAAGTATACATATATATATATATTTAGTAATTCATCGAGCTTTTATTCGACCTGAACAGAATGCAGAAATCATTGGATGGCCGTTTCATTCTATATTTGTGATTCTTTGACGGCCGTATCGTCCTATATTTAGGACTCTTCAGCTATGCGCATCCACTACCAGGAATCGAAACCCAGACAGTTTGGTTATTACACTGATGTCCTTCCAACTGTATCACGTGCCCTGGTGACGAAGAATTAACGAATTAAACACGATGACGCGCCGCTCGTTGAAAAATTCCGTGGTGGAACTCGTCCAAGCTCTTTTACCCGTAGGACGGTGCCCCCCCACCCCGAACCACGACTTTTCCAACCATGCCGCTCAATCCAGAGAATTATAAGCTGGTTGAAGCACAGAGATTTGATTGAAGTAGTTTGGAGAATTTGAATTATTAAGTAATTTATCGAGCTTTTTATTCGACCTCAACAAAATGCAAAAAGCACTGGACGGCCGGTTCGTCCTATATTTCGGCCGTCGAAAAATCCCAAATATAAGACGAAACGGCCGTTCAGTGCTTTCTGCATTCTGTTGAGGTAGAATAAAAAGCTCGATAAATGTGACTTAATTATTCAAATGCTCCTACTACTTCAATCATATCTATCTATCTATCTATCTATCTATATATATATATATATATATATATATATATATGTGTGTGTGTGTGTGTGTGTGTGTGTGTGTGTGTGCGTGTGTGTGTGTGTGTTACTTGTTACGATCACTGAAGTGGTCGAAAGGAAAACCCATCAGCAACAACAATAAATAACAGATAAGGTTCCTCTCTCTTCAGATGGAAAAACATATATATGTATATAACCATATATAAAAGATAGAACATTTCTACCAGAGAAACACCAATATAAATCAATTAGTGTTTATTCATATATATATATATATATATATATATATATTAGACCCGCTCTTTGCTTGACAGCAGGCGGGATGACTGCTGGCTTTAAATGTAATATATTTTTATTTATAGTCACAGATATACTTTTTAATCATTCCACTTCAAGCAGGACGATATATGTCCCTTAAAAGACAAGTCGTTACTGGGCGGTAATGAGAATGAGAATATATTCGTGAATTGTGAGACTAATAAAAGAACCGGAGCCAATAAGATAGGATATGGCAACGAACTTCCATTTAAATTTTGGAATATTGTAGGTGTCGACGAAGCAAGTACTATTTTCTTCTTTGTGACGTGTCTCTTCCGGACGTGAATTATCATGACTCTTTATAACACCGTGTCATTTTTAGATCTTTGTAATATGTTTTCTTCCTCCAACCCATCTCCTTTCTTTAATCTTTCACCTACTTAAAAAGCTCAGGTCTTAGAAATCACGAATTTATGTTTTAATCATTTCACAAGGTGACAATACCAACCAAATGCAGAAGCTTAAAATGATCGCAAAGGGAATGGGAAAAGATTTCTGGGAAGGATTTATGAAAGGGCAAAGAAGGAATACGGTTCAAACGACGGAAGATGACGAATGAGTTCGAGTTTAAATTTTGTGGATTGTTATCGTAACGAATGTGTGTTGTGGTGCATTGGATATCGGCTCGGAACGAGAAATCGGAGAGCCGAGTTCGAATTCCAACCGAATTCATTACATTCACTTACGCGTAAATACCCTTGGGAAAGGTATTAATCCGTCTATTCCTTCCAGTTATGGGTCAAATAACACGACAGATTGGGTTCTATAGCCTTGGTCAGCAACCAGTCTACCGCAGAAAACAATGGCAACCTACTACAGGATAATTTTCTGCCCAGTCAGTCATGTCTCGAAAGAGACATGATCGCCTAAGCGTGTATCATGTATGGCACTTAATTGACTGACTGATCGTAACGAAAGCGAGAAATCGGAAGTTATGTCCCTAGGCAAGCGTGCGAGAGATAAAAATCTACCGAGGAAGAGATTAACCAAATGCAGACGACGATTCTACTCTTACAGCTTCTTCTCTCGCACGTCCGACCTGTGGAACTCGCTCCCATAGTCTTGCTTTCCTGACGGCTACAACCTCCAGGTATTCAAATGCAATGTCAATACTCATCTCTTAACCACTTGACTCTAGTTCTTTCCGCACCCCGTATATCCTTTCCTTTCTCTCCACCTTTTGAAACTGTCATCATACCTGTATTCCCATCCTTCTATTGCTCCTCTCTAACTGGTTCGTGTTCCTCTTCACTCTCTTTTATTTAAACTTTTTACACTTATGTAGCCCTCTGCACATCAGTGGCATTACCCCTTGCTCGGGGTGATACGATTAGAAAAAAAAAATACAGTTGTATCTATTTAACTCAACAGCAAAACAATGAGACAATCGAAAAGCACGCTTAAATTCATATCTTCAACAAACCAAGGAGAAAAACTCATCAAAACAAATCCCACGGAAATATACTTAGAAAACACATGGGAAAGCTACATCACATGGAAGCGAAAGTGAGTGATATCGAGATGTCTGATCAGGATCGATTACATTACCAACCAATCTTTGTATTCTTCAGGTATAAAAATTCGAACGTTAATGTGGTATGATCGAACCCCCCACCATTAATGAATCTATCCTCTATACATTTATTCAAGGGTCCAGGGTATGACGGTGAACATCCGGCAGCAAGAAATCTGATTGGGAGGTTGTAAGTAGTATGGAACCACCTCTTAATTGTTGTTGTTTCCAGGTCCACCCTGACCTGGAGTGATAGCACTTGTTAGGGTCCCAGCTATGGGCAAATACGTAACCCCCAAAGTGGGGTCAAAACACTATGAAAGAACAAGGACTTTTGTAGAAATATATACATAAAATTAGACATTTATAGAAAAATATAGATTTTTGAAGGAAAAAAAATATTCCCAGCAATACATTTTTATACAAAGCTAGAAGACATCTTCAGTTTTCTAAAATAAAAAAATAAATTAAAAAAAAACATTTTTCATCAAAATCTGACAAAATCAACCTTCTCAGTATAACCGAGCATTTAAAGGAAAACAACTTTAAAAACCATACATTTCTGGCATTAAATAACCGACAGAGGTATTGATATGCCGTGAAACAAAACTCAGACTCTAAACATTTATTCAAGATGATTATGCGTGTTTTTTGAATTGTTTCAGCCAGTACGAACTGTCTCTAACAATTTTACTATAATTAAATAAAATCATCTTTTTAACAATTTTGGTACTCTGTCCGGAGAAACTTATTTCTGACCGCAAAGCGTCTAACACGAAACATGAATATTGTAACTGGA
The DNA here is from genome assembly GCA_037127315.1 of Ascarosepion bandense. Lineage (NCBI taxonomy): Eukaryota > Metazoa > Mollusca > Cephalopoda > Sepiida > Sepiidae > Ascarosepion > Ascarosepion bandense. Next base: position 1,096,082 of record JBBBDQ010029504.1, read on the forward strand.
CAAGGATTTTCAGAAATTTATGTGACTAAATTTCTACTAATGCGCACTACCTCACGAAATTCTATTTGAATTCATTGCATTCACTTACGCGAAAATAACCTTGAGAAAAGTATTAATCTATCTCTTCTCCCTCCAGATTTAGATTAAATAGTAGGACAGATTGGATTCTATAGCCTTGGTTGGCAACTAGTGTATCGCTGTAAGTAATGGTAAACTACTGCGGAAAAATATTCTGCCCAGTTAAAAATGTCTCTTTCGAAACATGATCGCCCAAGCGTGTATCGCGTATGACACATAGCTGACTAACCCCTACAAATATATTTCAGCACAACCTTTCATGTATTTTGCAGACGCAACTTCATACGGAGGCTTTAACAACGCTGGACAGGACCGAGATAAAAAAGAGAAACGAAATAGTTTCCAGACTCTCACTGTCTTCGAGGTGGCAATTGACATGAGATTTATGTGACGGATCCGACCAAGCTTTATTAAAAATGAGTAAGAACTGCTCATTTTCTCCGGTATCAGCGGAAAAATATCGCGCTTAGTTGATACGAGATGCCTTTCACAAATATCTGAAAAGAATAGCCTAACACCTGAAAGTTACAGAAGGCCTATTACCAGGCAAAATTACTAGATTTAGCAAAAGAAAATGCTAAATTGTACGATTCAAACGCAGTAACGTCAGAGACCTCTTAACTTCACCATCGTATGAAAAATAAGCTGTATCTATATTTCTAAGATGAGGTTGTGTTTACATTATTTACATTATGCGGACTATTGTCCTCATTTTTGTTGCTATTTGTACGATGTTTCGGCCACTGTATGCTCTGGCCTTCTTCAGGTGCTAGGAATTTTGAACAGGACCCTTTTTTAAAATCACTGAGGTATATCTCCATTTCTTGTGTGTATCTCCATTGCGTATATCTACTGGGCTATGTGTATTTAAGGACACATGGACCAGAGGATACAGATATTGGTTCGTTCCCGGGACTTAACCCAAAGAGGTGTGAGTTAAATACCAGGCTACAGCAGTGGGGAACTAATAACATACACGGGTAGAGGGAGATAACTCATAACTACCAAAAGGAGGCTCTTTACAAAAGGGATGGAGGTAATATGGCTCAGTGATTGTAATGAAGGGATCGGTTCGAAATTCCCAGCACCTGAAGAAAGCCGGAGTGTACAACGGCCGAAACGTCGTACAAATGCCAATAACGATGAAGACATTAGTTTGAATATTGTAAATACTGAAAAATAGGCTGTTAAAAAGAACCCTCCTTAATGAAAAGCACATGTTTATTTTTTTTTTTTTTTTTGTGGAGGCAAGAACCATCAAGGTTGTTACGCACAACCATAATGTTATTCATGCAAAATATAGAGACTTTAGGCTAAAGTTTGTAGAAGTACAAAGGAAAACGAAACGGCCACACAGTATAATGTAGAAGCTGTATTGAAGACGTTACATATAGAAACAGACGAACAAAATTATGGTTGATAAAAGTCGCTCTGAATTGTGTGAATATTTGAATACAATTTATTTTCTGTCTCCATGGAACTATATGACGCACTTCTGTAATTTACCTGATCGATAATTTTTAGCAAATTGCATCGTTAAGCTTCCTATTCGAAGCCGTATATTAGCAATTTTGTTGAACTTGTGAAGGCACGGAAACTCAGTATCGATTGAAAACAATTTTTATGAAGCAGACGGCGAGAATGTGATAAAACTTGGATTTCCTAGAAGATCAGTGTCGCTAAATCTTTGACAAAGTCTATAATAGATACATTCATGATGGCTTTTAATGTGAAAAATCTGCCGCCATTTTGTCCTCCTCGTAATGTTTTATCAGAACTTCTACGCAATACCGCCAATGATTTCAGTAAAAGCTACGAGTGAAACAGGAAGATCTGAATAAAAGTTTGAAATCATACTGACTTAATGTAAGATTGAAATCTAAGGAAATGACCTTTATTGCAACTAATGCGTGTGAAATCCTGATGAAATTTTGCTTATAATAATCCTCGAAAAAGATAATGCCTATTGTGATAAAGACTTGTGGTCTCGTGATATGAACCTGGAACTTTTCAGTTATTCTTTTACTTTTCATATTGTTCATTAATGATAAGGCTGAGAAGCTACTCAGTTAGTGGGTGACTAAATTAAATTGTTGCAATTATCTAAAAACAGGTAACAGCAGTTGTATACAATGATACGTAGGAGAGATTAGGTTTGACCCTCGATTTAAATTGATTAAAATTGTAGTGATCAGGTAAGGATATTTGTTCTACTCTTCCACTGGAGCGAGATGTGAACCCGAACGCGTACGGACGGGCAAAGGAACAAAAATTCCCCAGTCCCCGCAACCGCCGATTGCGCTGGCTCCGGGGACACTCTGGTGCAATGGGTGGGCGCGGCCTCGCAGCACTGTCTCCCGGGACCGGGCACCTACACAGTATGATTTTTTCTCAGTTACATATCTGTCCTCAGACAGAGCTACAACTGAGGCGGACTCTGTCTTCGAGGACAGAGGTGCAACTGAGAGATGATTCGGATCCTACCTGATATACATCAGGTAAGTAACCTCTCGAAAATCCGCTCCAAAATGCAAAATTCTGAGAAGGATGCTGGGTAAAGCCACCTTTTAACGAATGAAAAATAAAGGGAAATGGGGATGACGCAACTCAGTGTATATAGCCAGTCGCATCCTAGATGTTAATTTCGGGATGGATTGAACGAAAGCTTGTAGTTCGCACAAACGTTTCCATAAAAATAGCGTTTGATAGAATGAGGCTAGCGACGTTTCGTCGGTTGAATAGAGGTTGTAGGGTGAAAATATTTCATATCTAACAAGCAGGCGTAAATACTTTTGAATCCTACTCAAACGTGAAGGTTGGAAAATCCCAACACACATGTTGTAGCAATGCTTTATTTGATCAAGCAATCACGGCATACAAAATAAATGACGTAAAACTCCTTACTGACAGAAAATCAAGATACTCTTGGTAATGGTTTAAACCCAACTCTTCTCCCCCTATCTATGGATTAATTATTAGTACTTGTATCAAACATACCTCCGATATCTGTATCATTATTATCACCTCGAAACTCTTACAATCTAAAAATATTTTCTGCTTTGAAGTAACCTGTAAATTTTGTTAAACCATATAAAATATGGTTTATCAAAATGAATTAATGAATCAAAAATATGGCATTTCGGGTATATAAAAAAATTATTTTGGAGTTTTGCTTCTCTTTTCGAAATACCTTCTCGCAGTTCGCACACACACGCGCACATGCACAAACACACACAGACACACACACACACACACACACTCACACACGCACACACACACACACACACACACACACACACACACACACACACTCACACACGCACGCACACACACACACAAACACACACACACACACACACATATATACATATATAATTATTAGGCCACCCCAGCTTTTTAAAAGAAATTATGCATTTCATACTATTTTTCGTATATATTGCCAAGTGGATAATTCTAAATCAAAACAGAATAGATCTTTTCTTATTATTTCTTTGCTAAATTTTACAAGGCATGGAAATACAATGAACTCGTCCGAATCACCCTAAATTTTCTTCATTCTTTCATTGATGAAACTGCAATATACGTAATTATTAAATATTTACAAATTCATTTGATGCAAATGTTAATTTGCAGTATTGACAAAAGAACAATTGTAATGTCATTTACAATTATTCACTTGGCAATATATACTAAAACATAGTATGAAATACATCGTATTTTAAAACACTGGGGGGGGGGTGGCCTAATGATTATGACCGGTAGTATAATGCAGTTTAATGCAAACTGTAGCTGAGAAAGTTCATACAGACTTCGAAGTTTCGCGAAGACACTGTTATGATGTCATTGCTTATCGGGGCTGGGGTTTTGTTAGGCTAAAATTAATTGTCAATCAACTGAAGAGCGTTGAACTTTCAATATACTTTTTCTTTGAAATTGGAACCAAATATACACTTCCTTTACGAGATAACATGTCACACAAAAATAATAACGAACTCAATTTTGACGTCTCTAGAAAAGCTACCACCAAAAACGACCTGAGCAATTTCCACTCAAACCATTCTTCTAAAATCAAATCCGGTATAATTATAGGTTTCTATTTAAGAGCATTAAGAGTTCGCAGCCCATAATATTTATCCAAAGAAAAAACATACATAGAAAACACTTTAAATAACCTATAATACCCCTATTACTTTATACAAAACGCAAAAAACCTACACAAAATACACAACCACAACACATTATCCACAATAATATATTAAACAATATCAGATACACAATACTACCTACCAACATCATATAATCCACTATCCAGAATATTTTATTCCATTTAAACAATTTCTAAATAGTCACAACCACCTCGAAAACTATGATAAACATGATCAGATCTAAAATAAAACAAAAAAAGAACCCTAAGTAAATACTAAAAAGTGGGTATATACAAAATAAATTGCCTAAATTGTCCCTCATATTACATCGGAGAAATAAGCAGAAAATTAAAAAAAAATAAAACGTATATATGAAAACAGAAGAGACCTCACAGATGATTAATTTAACGAATGCATTAGTCATTCACAGATTTCAATTTAAACAAAAAATTTTGCTCTAAAAATGTCACGCTAATAAAAATAGAAGTTCAGAAAGAAAATTCCCGAGAGCGCCATCATCAAATATGACCAACATATCAATTTCCGCCTTGTTTTTTTTTCTTAATCACATCTTTCCTTACAGAAACAATACTTTCCCACGCTAACATACACAACAAAATATTTTGGAAAAATCTAAAGCAAACGTTTTCCATGATTTTAACATTTCATAACATAACATTACACTGGACATGGAGAAATTATCTTCATGAAATATGATGTTTTTAAATGGATAATAATTTCTGTTAATCTCAGAAACAATTTGTGAGAGTTTTTTCTAGGTACCAAATATTTTTGTTCATGGATTTGTTATTTAAAATAAAATTATTTTATCTCGTTCACTTCGTCAAATGACAAAATGTATAGGCGAAAAACGTATTTTTCTTGTCTTCGTTATTTAACTATATATATATATAGTTGTTTGTTCCGTTGAGGGTTTTTTTTTCTTTTTACTGGGAGGAACCGTATGTATTGTCGGTCCCAAGCAGTTTTCTTTTTTTTCCCCCTCTTTGCCCAAAGCTTTATAGCCGAGGGCAATAACGGATTTAGATTCTGCTGGTCATTCATAGTCTTAGAAAGTCCCTTCTATAAAATTTTGAGATTAGAATACACGCAGAGTCGGTTTAATAATTATTGTTATTATTGTTATTATTGTTATTATATATATATATATATATATATATATATATATATATATATATATATATGCCGATCCAGGTGGTTTTTTCCGCCTGAATCCATCCTGCATATATACAAGTCAACCTTTCGTCCGTGCATGGAATACTGCTGCCATTTATGGTCAGGCGCCTCTGCCGTTCTCCTCAGTGTTCTCGACAAGCTCCAAAGGAGAGTCTGTAATGTGATAGGTACTGATCTGGCGGCTCAACTGCAGCCACTTCCCCACCGTCGAAATGTGGCCTCCCTTTGTCTGTTCTATAAATACCTTCATGGCTTCTGCTCGAACGAATTTAAGTCACTGGTGCCTCCTCAACAGGTGTTTACTCGTGCAACCAGATTGGCAACTGGGTCCCACCCATTCACAGTTAGGTTAGCAAAATGCAGACGACAATTTTACTCCTTCAGCTTCTTCTCTCGCACTTCCCGCCTGTGGAACTCGCTCCCATATTCTTGCTTTCCTGACAGCTACAACCTCCAGAAATTTAAATGCAATGTCAATACTCATCTATTACCCACTGGACTCTAGCTCTCTCCCCACCCCCGTATATCCTTCTTTTTCTCTCCACCTATGTATCTTTCATCGCACCTGCTTTCTCAGCTTTCTATTGCTCCTTTCGAACTAGTTTGTTTTTCTAATTAATCTTTTTACAGTTATGTAGCCCCCAATTCATCAGTAGCATTTCTGCCTTGCTCGGGGTGAAATGATTAAAAAAAATATATATATATATATATACATATATATATAAACTTATTTATAAATGGAACTTTGTATGTGTGTGTGTCTGTGTGTGTGTAACGGTTACCTATAGACTCCAAAACGGCTGAACAGATTTTCTTGAAAATTTACACAGTTGTACCATAAGTGTCTGCAAGTGTTCTTAGCTAGGTTTTGTGTCGAGTTACTCCCGATAAATATCGAAAATCGATAATCGAAAAAATCGGGTTATAGGAGTGGTTCGATTTTAATCAGATTTGATACACTCATATATAACGACATAAGAAACGATATTCAGAAATTTTAAGGTTGCAGTTCTTACAATAGTGCAGAAAATCGATAATATATATATATAAAAGGTAAGATGTTTGTGTGTGTGTGTGTGTGTTTATCTGTCTGTATATCTTAATTTTTTTCAGCCCTCTTAATTTAGTTTTTGCTTCAGGTTTGGCTCTAAGGAAGTATAATTATAGTTCTTAGTCTCAGCCATGATACCATTTACTCAGAGGACTTATTTAGCCTTCAAAATTTGATATTGATAGCAGGAAATCAAAATTTGCCTTACATCCATTCGTTTTTCTTTCAGTCTACGGTTTCGCTTTAACTGAAACAACTATTGCTTTTTAGTCTTTCGAGCCAATCTCCAAAGTGTCTGAAATCCAGGATCATGGATTAGTTTTAAAGCTTTCATTACACCCGAGTAACGCCAGACAATACTGCTAGTATATATATAGTTATATTGTTTATAGATACGTAATTTAGAATAAAACTTATTTCGTCTTTTTGCCTTGATAAAATCCATCATAGGACGAAAGGTGATTTAAAATACAGTTTTCCTCTTCTCTTTTTTTTTAACTATATATATATGTATATATAGTCTTTCACTCGTCCTTTTCCTATCACCCCGTGTATCTTGTTCTCTCCCTTTTCTAACTCTAACCTCGGTACTGGTATTCCCATCCTTCTTTTGCCCTTTCTCTGACACCCTCTGCAACTAGAACGTCTTTCCTTTCGCTCTTCTTCTGGTTAAGCTTTCACTCTTCTCTCATGTAGACCCCTGCGCAACAGTGGCGGATCCACCACGCTTGGTGTGAAACGATTAAAAAAAATACACCGATGGCACGACACAAAATTCATGCATCCCGCAATCATCAGGTACCGTTTATGAGTTTTAAATTTACGTTCACTCGATGTTCATGATACTATGCTACTATTTTTAACTTATCAAGAGTAAAATTAAATAGACAAAAATTCCATGTAGATAAAAATTATAATGTTATATTAAATAAATATTAAAAGCAGGGGGGAACAATTCAAATGAACTTAATTCATCATTATTAATAGCATTATTTGCGTTGAAAAGAAAGAAAGGCCGAAAGAAATGCATAGAAGAATTTGTATGAATGAAGATCTATAAGTTTAAGTAAGTATTTTTCTATGGCAGCATGTGGTCATCAATTCCCTGTTTTTAAGTAGATTAGGGATAGTTATATAAGATGACAAGTTTTTTTTTCTAAAAGGTATAAGTTACACCTGTCTCCTTTTCTATTATACAGTTTGCTTTTTGCGACGATATTCCAGGTAATAGTTTGGTTGTTGTTGTTGCTTTTGAATTTACAGTAATATATGGACAAAGCATGGCTTTTTCTGTATCACCTGTTGTTTAAATACATGTAGTTATTGAAACGATATTTACACATATTAGCATTCGTTCAGAAATAGATTTTAAAATCATTTTCATCCGAATGGATGCGAGCTCTATAAATAATACTTCCGGTCATACCGTGGCGATTAAATGGGAAGGTCTTAATTTTTTGGCACTTAAAATTATTTGTACGAGGGTCACTATTATTAATAGCAACGTAACGAATATTATGCAGGTGGGCTAAGTATTTATTTGTTACATTATTATGTTGTTATATATATTTGTACAGACCATTGTTCAGGTCAAAGGTTAAATCTAAGGAGTTTAAGTCTTCAGTGTTGATATTGTGGGCTCAGAAAAAAATAATTACGTTTTTCAAAGTTTGTCCGTTTGTTGTGGACTTGATTTACGGAGGATGGTTGGAATTATAGGAAAATTCTTCCTAAATTTAATTCACAAACATTTCAACGATTCCCCATAAACCATACTGTTTGAGAAATAACTGGGTTTTCTAAAAAAATGTATCATAACTCTTTTTTTTTTTCTAAAAAAATGTATCATAACTCAAGATAAGGACTTTTAACAAGAACAACTAAAGAGGATATCACATGTCAGAAGAAGGGGAAAATGTTATAATCAAGGTGGTGTCTCTCACTTTTTTTAGGCATGAGGCTAGCAAGAAAGCTTTCATCAATAATGGAGAGAGCAAAAACAGTTTGTAGACCTGAAAAAACTTATTTTTCTGAAAATATTGTTTAAAAATGATTATACATTTTTCAACCGAAGGTAACACCTACTACTTGGACAATAAATGTTTATTTATTTTATTTATATATGGAAACAGCTAATCTTAAAATTGCTATTAATTATTGTATCTTTCAACACGTCAAAACGTAATACTTGAAACGGTTTTCCAAGCTTATCTATTCTGTTCCAGTCTTCTGATAAACAGAAGCCTCCTATCCAAAGGACGTCTTTCCGTTACTAGAATGCTGCTTAGAACTCAGTGATATTTTCATGACGCCCTATCTTCGAACTGATAGTCTTCCTGAAAGCAAAACATTGCGCCTCTCTTTCGAGACATAATCGCCCAAGCATGTATCGCGTATGGCACTTAACTGACTGATAGCCTCTAACAAGTTTGACTCCCGAGACTACTGGCGTCTTTGTAATAAAGTATTTAACTGTTTGAAAATCTTCATTCAAATAAAGGTAAGTCTTTTCTCCGTATTGTTATTAACCATTTCACCCCAAGCAAGGCGGTACCGCCAATGGTTCGCAGTTTCTCACAAACCATGATCTGCCAAACATTTGCTTAAGCTCATTAGGTCTTCCTTCACACCCTATCACTCCTATCTCTTTTTCTCTCTATCCGCCCTGTGATTATCAGATTCATTAAGCCTCTCTTCCTTATTACGTGTACCAGAACATTCAGCTTTCTTCTGATGTCAAGTATAAGTTTTTTTTTAACCATTGTCTCCGAAATTTCGACGTTTCTCCCATATTTGGTCCATAGTATCACATGCATTCTTCTATAGAACTACATTTCTGTCGCTTCAAATGTTTTCTTCCTCTTAGAAAAGAAGGCCAAGCATTCGCTGCCATTTACAAAAAAATGACGTTTTGAAGGTATTTTTTATATAATCATATGAACCCAAACAAGCCATTTTAGTGCCACTGTTTTGCAGGGGGTTATATAAGAGGAAAGTTATGAAAAAAGAGTGACTGGTTATAGGGGGTGTCAGGAAGTGGGTAAGAGAAGGATGAGAATACTGATGAGAGTGGAATGGACGGAGAAAAGAGCATGAGAGAGAGAGAGAGAGAGAGAGGATGCAGGTTAGTCTGATAGGAGATGACTATTGAGTTTACATTTGAATTCTGGAAGATTGTAGCAGTTGCGAAAGCCAGTAAACGGAAGAGAAATCCACAGGCGGGAAGTGCAAGAAAAGAAGCTGTTGGATAAGAATTTGCTTTTACATTTTATTGTTTTCGAGTAAAAGCGGGGGACCTAGCTGATAATCTTGTGGCTTGAGTAAATTCATACATATGGGGCACCAGTGAGTTAAGTTCATCGGAGCAGAATCTGTGAAAATATTTATAGAAGGGACAAAAGGAAGCCACATTTCGCTGGTGAAAAAATGAGGAAGGTGTTCAATAAGAAGAATTACACTCGAATGGCTTTGTTCAGGACATAGTCTAACAATCAAGCGTTTCCAAACAGTGTAAAACTCTGTGTCAGTAATCCAAGATAGATATATTTAACATATATATTTTATATTTACATATCAACCGTTTTTTTTTTTTTTTAGGTATATTCCTTCATCCCTATGGAATGGTATCTTCCACATCGTAATTTATGTATTTATTTTAGTATATTTAATGAATTTTTTTACGATCTAGTCATTTAGCTATTTTAACCATTCATCTCCACATTAATATCACGAAAACCAATTTATTTTAATTTATATATTTTTAGATATTTACTGGAACCACATTGGACATTCATTTACTTGTGGACGACCTTATTCAAGGAATTTTTCCTCTTCTCCTGTGCAACCAAAACATCTTGCATTCCAATAATGTAGCAAATAGAGATTACGACACAGGCCGGGGCCTGATCACCCTTGGCTGGGTCAACCTGGGGAGAAGATATTATGTTTTTAAAGGACCGAAACCGTCAATGAACCACATTGGACATTCATTTATTTGTGGACGACCTTATTCAAGGAATTCTTCCTCTTCTCCTGTGCAACCAAAACATCTTGTATTCCAATAACGTAGCAAATAGAGATTAGGACACAGGCCGGGGCCTGATCACCCTTGGCTGGGTTAACCTGGGGAGAAGATATGATGTTTTTAAAGGACCGAAACCGTCAATGAACCACATTGGACATTCATTTATTTGTGGACGACCTTATTCAAGGAATTTCTCCTCTTCTCCTGTGCAAACAAAACATCTTGCATTCCAATAACGTAGCAAATAGAGATTAGGTCACAGGCCGGGGCCTGATCAACGTTGGCTGGGTCAACCTGGGGAGAAGATATTATGTTTTTAAAGGATCAAAACTGTCAATGAACCACATTGGACATTCATTTATTTGTGGACGACCTTATTCAAGGAATTCTTCCTCTTCTCCTGTGCAACCAAAACATCTTGTATTCCAATAACGTAGCAAATAGAGATTAGGACACAGGCCGGGGCCTGATCAACGTTGGCTGGGTCAAACTGGGGAGAAGATATGATGTTTTTAAAGGACCGAAACCGTCAATGAACCAGGGTAACATCACTGATGATGTGTACTAACCGCATCTAAATGATGTATTTTCCAAATTCAAAAGATTTCATTTCCTTGATCCTTATTATTTGATGAAAATCTAAATCGGGTGTCATGGCTGGGAAACAAATGCATTAAACATTACGAAATAATGTACCCAGATTGAGAATACTGTTTTTATAGGCTTTCCAATATCATAAACGCAGTATTTTTCTTTATTGAATAGAAATTTGTACTAAATTTCTAATAAACACCCGTGGAAATATAGTCACTTTTAATAATGTGTTTATAAATCTATGGAATATTAAGGTTTTCAATCTGCTTATCAAAAGTGAATGGGCTGATAATTAAAGGCTCGGAATTAGAAATCGAAGATAATAATTTATTACTATCACTTAATGCCCTTTGGAATGAAATGAAACCACTTCATCACCCCCTATCTATAGGTTAAATAGTAATGAAAGACTGGGCTCCCTAGTCGTGGTTGGCCTTTCAAAATCAATATATAAATGTCTCTCTTAAGTTTCGACTAAATGCCGCCTTGGGTTTTTTAACTAGAGTGGAGGTCTATCCCTTGTCTGTTGTTTAAGATTGAGTTTCAGATTACTTTTTATAAACTTTTCTCATTTTATTTCACTCCCAGTAGCCCCGTAGATCTAAGTGAATTTATTGCCTTGCTTGGGTTAAATTATGTATAAATAAAACGCATAATACAGTTCATGATTGCGAAAATACACGGTCAGCCACATATAAGTACTCTCGTTCATGTGGTATATTGCAAAAACCTTGTGTTACACGTGCAGTACTTAACTAAAACCGACTCGCTAAACAACATTTGTGAAATGATCCACGTAATTGAATATGCAACAAAAAGAAGGCGATTAAATCATAATAGATTATATTAAAGATCTACATCTATAGCTGAAGAAATTTAATATATGACAAGGTAAAGCAAAAAGGCCTGGAAATTTATAACATGATGAATACTTGTGATTTAATGAACCGAATTTATTTAAAATATTAACATTTTTCGAAATGTCCGTATCTTTCATGCTATATTCACGACGTTTCGGTCGTTGTATGCTACTGACTAATTCAGGTGATTGGATTTTCGAATTGAACTCTTTATTTTGTCTAATGAGGTTAATTGTTCTACTTCTATGAGCCATGCCTCTTCCATATATCTCTATGTAGACATATGGAAGAGGCAGGTATTGAACTTACAACACATTGTTTAATGTCACTGGATTCAGCCAATGCTTTATCTACTGGGCAATAACCTGAAGAAGGCCGGAGCGTACAATGGCCGAAAGATCAAGAATATAGTAAAATATATGAGGACAAAAGTTCGAACGATGTAAGAAATGAAAAAAATTACAATACCTCATCCCAGAAATACTCGTAAGTCAGTTACTTGCCATACGTGATACAAGCTTGGGCGATCATGTCTTTTTCGAGACATGAATGAGTAGGAAGAAGATTTTCCCGCAAAAAGTTTCTGTGGTAGACTAGTTGCCAACCATGAATGGAGAATCTAACTAGTCTTGCTATTTAACCCATGGCTCGAGGGAGAAGAGACGGTTTCATGCTATTCCCAAGAGTATTTATGCGTAAGTGAATCAAAGGAATTTAACTAAAAATCGAACTCAGCACTTAAAATGTCTCATTCGGAGCCGATAACCATTACGCACGTCACAGAAATATAGACAAATATAAATAGAACATTTTATTCGAAAATAATTAAATTTTAGAATAATGGGTGATCTACATTATTGTGATGCGAACAGTGAATTGTCACTTTGTTGTTCCTCGTAAGCTTTAGTGAAGATAAGCTTTTGTGTTATCGGCGAGAAAGAAGCGTGCGATTCTCGGAATGGCTGTTGAAAAACTAACGTAAAGGTTTGCAAACACACAGACACAAACGAGGGAAAGTCGTTTCTTTACTTGTTCCTCGTTGATCCGTTGAGCATTTTCAGCAGATTCACGTTTTCATTCAATTTACTTCCTTCTTCGCCTCATTTTCGGCTCTTGTCTCAAAATATCTATCTATCTATCTATCTATCTATCTATCTATCTATCTATCTATCTATCTATCTATCTATCACAGTCTGTTTGTTTATATCTATCTATCTATCTATCTATCTATCTATCTATCTATCTATCTATCTATCTATCTATCTATCTATCTATCTATCTCATTCTGTTAATTTAGTTCTCAGTGACTCATATATATATTACAATATAATAATTATATAATAGATTTTTTTTAAATAATACAATTAATTTTTAAATCTTTAATAAATAAATAGATATTAAAAATGTTATTTACAAATTAAGAATTGTTGAAAAATTCCAGTCGCGTGTTCGTAAAATATCGCTTTTTGTGAGTTGGGAAAACGGAAAAATCAGTTATCATAATCAATTATTATATATCAATTATTATAAACCGCATGGAGATACCGAAAGTTTGAAAGATATTTTGCGGAAAAAAACTCATTTCCAAATAAAAAATATTCAAACGTTCTGCAATATAAATGTACTGTAGACCTTTTAATAAATCTCTGTACGGGTGTAATTTCATTATGACCAGACTAACTATATATATATATATATATATATATATATATATATAACATAGTGATGATCCACGTATACTGTCTTAATATGTATAGGAAAGAATATTAAACATTTTGAATTTAAAAATGTACTTTTTGGGACAGTATTTGTTTATTTTTATTATTGTATTTATATTTCAGACCGCCCTCGGTCCTTCATCAGAAACAAGTGATTTTTAAATTTTAATTTTAAACAAGTGATTTTTAAAACATATTTCACGATAGCGTCCGAATATTTTTTTTGTCTTTACATCACGTGGTGTGTTTGTTCACAACATGCGGCACGTCCGTAGAGAAAGTATGTTTGTTTTAGATGAAAATACGCTTCTAATTCAAATTTAAAAATCACTTGTTTCTGATGAAGGACCGAGGGCGGTCTGAAATATAAATACAATAATAAAAATAATCAAATAATGTCCAAAAAAAAGGACATTTTTAAATTCAAAACTTTTTAATATTCTTTTCCCTCTCTCTCTCTCTCTCTCTCTCTCTCTCTCTCTATCTATCTATCTATATATATATATATATATATATTGATTGATTGATTGATTATGTAATTACTTAGTTTCTTGTCATAATACAATTAGAACAGTGTACATTTGTATTAAAATGTGTTCAATACAATTATATTGTAATACTTTCAAATATTTTCATTTGTAAACCAGTTATATATATATAGTCATCTGCAGACGAATCTGTTTCGCTGTATCAGAGCTCACCAGTACGATTAGACATCCGATTGCTTTTAGCCAGGATTGAAACCAGACCGAATTGACGCTAAGACAGACTTTTAGCATATTATGTATAATGTACATACGCCAGTAGCTAGAGTATGCTAGAATAGCTACTGTTTTTTCAAAGCCTACCTTTCTTACAGAGTGCTCAATCAGGTGTGTTACAGCGTATATAGTCATCTGCAGACAGTTCTGTTTCGATGTATTACAGCTCATCAGTACGGTTAGCCATTGCTTTCAGCAAGGATTGAAACACGTCTGTCGGCGATTCTACCTCTGCGCTATTGGCTCTCTGTAAAAGGCAGACATTTAGCGTGTTAGGTAGCTTAGAGTGTTTTAATTTATTACTGAATGAACGATATATATATATATATATATATATATATATATATATATATATATGTATTATCGTTAATTTATATAGCACAAATTGGAGTTTTATGCACTATAAAATCATCAGGTGTATAATATGAACTGCCTGTTCCGGGATTTGAATTTTTGCTTTTTATTTTTTGCTTTTACTTTGTTTTTTTGCGATATTATTGTAGTTATATGTCATAATAGAAAAATGATAATTTTTTTAAGTTTATAATTTATATCATAATTTAAACTAAGACTTAAACGAAAGTTTAAAAAGCAAAAACCTATACAATTTAGGTTTTAGGTAATAACTGGGCTTTTGTTGTTTTATTTGCCAGAAATATTTTGTGCAGAGCAGAGTTGTTGCTGTATTTAGTATTATCTAATATCACTTGATGATAGTAGAAACGTAATTTCCAGTGGTTCTAAGTGGTACCAAAATAGAATTTAACATCGCCATCAGAATGAATACAAGCTACGTAAATTATACTTTCGATCATTCACTTGTTGTTTAGTGGGCATGTTTTGTTTTTTTGACAGTTGCATTTATTTTTATTAAGTTAAGCAAATATTTGTTTAATATCAGATTGTGATGTTGTGATACATATTTATCAGTGTTTTTAACGCATCTATAGCTAACCTAATATTGTCTATTTAGTTTTTTTTTTATTTTTGGGGGGAGGTAATCGTTCCCCCCTCCCCAAGCACTGATGCGCAAAGATCTATATGAGAGAGTAAAAATTTAGGAAGGAGAAGAGTGAAGAAGAAGGTGAACCACTTACAGGGGGTGTCAGAGAAAGAGCACGAGAAGCATGTGAACACAGGTGTGTTGCAAAAGTAGAGAGAAAGGACAAGAACAAGATACACGGGGTGATGTAGAAAGGACTGGAGTTAAGTGGATAGGAGATAGGAATTGACATTGCATTTAAATTCCTGGAGGTTGTAGCTGCCAGGAAAGCAAGTATATGGAAGGGAGTCCCACAGGCGGGAAGTGCGAAAAATGTTGAAGTGCCTATGAATTTAGTTTCAGAAAAATGTAATATATATATATATATATATATATATATATTCAAAATAATACCTAAACTGACTCTGTAAGTATCTAAATCCTAAAATTCTACAAAGGTAAACTTTAAGAAAAACGAATAACCGACAGAATCTAATTCCGTTAACATCCGTCGCACTAAGGCGTTGGATAAGAGGGGGGAAAAAAAGAAATCCGCAGAATAAAGACAAGACATATAATACTCCGCAGTAAAGAAAAAAACCCCAAACGGAACCAACCACAAAAAAAGAAGAAAAAGTGCTTGATACAAATACAAACAAATGCAAAAGTACAAATGAAAAGCAAAAGTAGAGCAAAGACACATAAAGAATCACAAGACATCCAAAACCTACCGCGGTTTCACACAACGGCTCGTCGTTTTGGCTATCTTGTGATTCTTTATGTATATATATATATATATATATATATATATATATATATATATATATAGAGAGAGAGAGAGAGAGAGAGAGAGAGAGAAAGAGAGAGGGGAAAAGGAAGGTAGAGAGAGGGGGAGATTTTTAATGCCTACTTTCTTTCGAATTAAAAATGTAATATCATGCATAAGTGTTTATGTAAATATAAATGAGAACACTATGGTAAACACCAATTTGGTGACCTGAAAATTGTATTCAAGCATGAAAAAACTGCAGCTACTTTGTGTTATTCTCAGTATCCATTTTTGTTTATCTATTCATCTCAAACAAAGCAAAAATGCTACAAGTACGCAAGTGGCTAGAGGGAGTTAAAGTGCACAAAAAAAAACATGAGAAAGTCACTAAAACCCAATCTTAGACAGGAATAAAAGCACTACTCCACTTTAAAAGACAGTCGTGGGGGAGACGATAGGCGAAACAATCTATTACTATTTTTTTTTAATCGTATCACCCCGAGCAATCTGGTAACGCCGCTGATGTGCAGGATGCTACATAAGGGTAAAACGAATAGTTGGTCTACATAAGAGTAAAAACATTAGATTCAAGAGAGTGAAGAGAAAGACGAACTAGTTAGAAAGGAGCAAGAGAAGGATGGGAATACAGATGTGATGACAGTTGAAAAGCTGGAGAGAAAGGAAAGGATATACAGGGTGGTGTAGAAAGAACTAGAGTTAGGTGGTTAAGAGATAAGTATTGACATTGCATTTAAATTCCTGGAGGCTTTAGCTGTTAGGGCAGCAAGAATATGGAAGGGAAGTTCGAGAAAAGAAGCTGAACAGGCGGGAAGTGCAAGAAAATAAGCTGCAGGAGTAGAATTGTCGTCTGCATTTGGTTGATCTAACTGTGAATGGATGAGACCAAGTTGCCAGTCTGGTTGCACGAGTAAACACCTGTTGCAGAGGCACCAAGAAAAGGAGAAATAAAAAATTATTAAATAAAAGGCGGAGTTGAAGTAGACATTACAGGGAACCAGAAATCCAACTCCTGTTTAAAAAACCGGGAAGGGTTGTGAACCATAGAATACGCGAACGTATCTACTGCTATTTCTTCTTCTTCTATGTGCCATGTCCGTTCAGGACGTAGTTGATCATGACTTTCCACGTCTCCCAATTCTGGGTGGTTCTAAGCACACTTTCTCCTGTAACCCCAACCAAAACCCGCTTTGCCAGTTTGCTATAGATCCTCGAGGCATTATTCATTAAAAAATATAACCCGTCAATCAATAGAATCAGCTATGAATACTGTAGTAATGTTCTGAAATGTTTGTAAAAAAAGAGTTTTTTTCGTGCTTTAACACGCGCATGACCATGACATTACAACATATAAAAAAAATTCCATTTCGGATAATTTTGAATCAGGGTGTGAGAGCATGTCTATATATATTTGCGCCGTTAAATTTGGTTTAAGTTGGTTTAATCTTTAACTTTTTGATAATATATATATATATATATATATATATATATATATATATATATATATATAAAATAAAATAAAAAGTTATTGTGATCATGATTGTGATTTGATTTGTCTAGCTTTATGCTTCATTTTAATATATATATATTTTTTTTAGCTTCATGATTCATTTTAATATATATATATATATATAGATAGATTAAAAGGAAGCATGAAGCTAAACAAATCAAAAGAAAATTCTAAAAAGTTATTGTGATATATATATATATATATATATATATATATGTATATATATATATATATTTATATATATATATATATTTATATATATATATATATATTAAAATGAAGCATGAAACTAAACAAATCAAAAGAATATTCTCATGATCACAATAACATTTTTTAGAATTTTCTTTTGATTTGTTTAGCTTCATGCTTCATTTTAATATATATATATATATATATATATATATATATATATATATATATATTAAATTGAATGCATGAAACTAAACAAATCAAAATAAAGTTCTAATGATCACAATAACTTTTATTTTCTTTATTATTTCCTTACATCAGATAAACATTCATATTTACGTTATTTAAAATAATTTCCGCTCTTATTCTTAAAAGGTTTAAGAAACTGAATAATAAACTTCACTCAACATAACCATTTTTCCAAATGTATTATTTATTTTTACTTTTGATTTATTTCCTCGGCCAGATCATTCCAGAGTAACGGCTTCCTTAACGTTTGGCAAATTCAAACCGATGAGGAATTTGTGTTGTTCAGCGCCGTTCATTTCGTTCCAAACAAGTCATTTAATAAGACTACTTTTTTATTGAATTGTATTGATTACCATATGCTTTCACATACATAACTACAAACATCAAGCAAACTGAGCAAATGAAAAAGTATACTATTATCTTTAACTCAAAGGTAGAGTGTAGTGATTAAAAATTGCTTTCTTCCTGAAAGTTGAATGGTTGTGTGTTGCCAAATTTTGTAAAGTGCTGGAAAACACTTCCGGATATAATACAGACGTAGCTAAAGGTAAAACGCCGGCTAATTGTCCCAATATTGTAGAAACTCTCTAAATTTCTAAGAAAGGTGTAAACAATTATCGATAAAAAAAAAACCCTAAAATTAACCAAAATCTATAAAAATCATTGTTAATGGGGATCTTTGATAGAAGTCATGTGCGGAAAAAAACGATTAATGTCAGCGAATAAAAAAGATAAACGTCCGATATGCGCAAAGAACCTTCGGAACAAGATGAAACTTCAAGGACCTGCAATACTTTCTTTTTTCTCTGAGTAGCTTTCGTTTATATTTTCCATGAATATTTTCAAGGTGATTGTTCTGTGGAACTTTTCTTTATGGTACTCAATGAATTTAAGCGCAGTTTGTGATTGGTTGAAATGTTTCATCATTTCACATTTGAAATAGTTAGATGTAACCACAGGTCCTATGCTAACAGTGTCTTCATTCGCAATTTTTGCTTCTGTGACATTCGGCTTCTTGATTCCAAATCAACTTTGATTTTAAAATATTTTAAATACAATGTCAATCTTTATTTTCCTTTTTCGTAGTTCTTGTACTTTTTTTAATATCGGTTTCTTTTTTTTTTTCATATTCTCTCATGTTCAAGAAATCCATGCATCTTAGTGGCTGTACTGACCTACTTGGGGTGAAATGTTGTAATAAAACCTTAAGTATAGTATAATAAAACAACAGAAAATTGGGAAGCTCTCAATACTGGCACCAAAAGTAATATATTGCAAACGCTATAGAATGCCTGTAAGTATCTCTTCATTTATTGGGAAGTAGTGTAAAAATAATAGAAACTCACTCCTCCTCTTTTAGTCGAAATGTCTTCTTTTATTCTGGTGTAGACAAAGAGAGATAAGACAACACTGGATAACATTTTGGAAGGCTACCTGTCTAGACATATCGGAACCTGACATGTAAAATTTAAATTTAACCTTTAGCGTCTTCTTTTAAATATATAATTATAGCTGATGTTTCGCTGTTATTTGTTTACTCATTGTATTAAATAAATGATTATATCAATATAAACATGGCTTTCTTCTGATAAAGCCTTTTAGAAGGACTGAAAATGTTACATAGAGTCTTTAACCAGCTTGTCATTAACATGCCACTAGATACAACCCAATAAACCAATACAAAAAATTTGATAATTGCTGTAAAAACCGAAACCCTTTAGAAGACATTAGAAGTTTCCAATTCATAGCTCTCTCCAGAATAAAAAATTGAGACACACACACACACACACACACACACACACACACACACACACATATATATATATATATATATATATATATATATATATATATATATAATAGATAACCTAAAACGCCAAGAAACCTACGTAGGTTTCACCTAACCGGATCTTCAGGGAAGCCAGCCTAAAGATCCGGTTAGGTGAAACCTAGGTAGGTTTTTTGGCGCTATGGTTATCTATGTTGTCTTCTCTGCTTACGTATTGAGTGTTTTTTTGTTAGAGATTACTCGTCTCGGGGTTTTTCCTTTGGGCTCCGTACTTTGACTGATGTTCACATAATTAGCTCTTTCTTTTTTTACATCCATCTGTTCCTTCCGCGTATATACTCGGACGGTTTTTCGAAACGAGTATTGTGATAATTTTACATTTGTATATATATATATATATATATATATATATATAATCATCTCTACCCCATCACCATCTACATAGAAGCTAAAATTAATGGAAAATATAGAAAGCTTCATAAAAAAAATTAGATGGAAAGCCTATTTCTTTCTAAACCAGGACCTTAACAATAATAATACATTCAAAGAAAAATACGGTTTAAAACTAGAAAATGCCCCCCACAACAAATAGAATTAGACGACTTTGTAAAAGACATAACTAACATCGTAAGAAACATAGAGTTCCAGAAAAAAGACGCATTCCAAAACAAACTAAAAGATTTAACTAAAATAAAAAATTCAACGAATGTATTTATCGCAGCGGACAAAACTAGAAATTTAAAAGAACTAAGCACACACATACACAATAAATTACTTAAGAACAGTATAACTAAAACATAAAAAGGACCTAAAATAATAGAAAACGATATCAACACTGAAGCCATCGCAATTGCCCCAAAATTAGACCTAGACGACCGAATATGTTGCATCGGTAAGGCACAAGCCTTCATCGCATTAAAAGAACACAAAGAAAATTTCAATACAAACCCCGCATGCAGACTCATAAACCCAACCAAAATTGGACTAAGAAAAATCAGCAAAACAATACTAGACATATATAATTCTGAACCAAGGAAGAAGTCAGGTGTAAACTAATGGAAAAAACACAAAAGCAACTATGGACTGGTTCAATATTATAAAAAATAAACATAATTGCCAATTTGTACAAATCTGACATAAACGAATTCTACCCGTCTATAACAGAACTCATGCTAGATAAGGCCATCACCTTAACCCAAGAGCATATAAAAATAAATCCAAATGAAATCGACATCATTAAACACTTCCGCAAATCCCTACTAGTCGATAATGAAAACACATGGGAAAAATAAAGACAGCATCTTTGACACTACTATGGGAAACTTTGACGGTGCAGAGACCTGCAAAATTAGAGACATACATTTACTACATGAACTAAGTAAAATAATAGTTAAAAATGATAGAGGATTCTACAGGAACGACGGTCTAACAATCTTAAGAAACTGTAACAAACAGCCCAGAGACAAAACCAGAAAAACTATTATAAAGATTTTCAATATCATTCGATATAGACATAAAAACTAACTTAACTGCAGTTGATTTCCTAGATGTTACTTTTAATCTAAAAATGGCACGTATAAACGATACAGAAAACCCAACGACAAACCATTGTATATACACATTCTTTCCTATCACTAGCCATCTATAGTTAGGCAGATACCAAAATCAATAGAACGTAGGCTTTCCGACAACCCCATCTATGAAACCATATTTAACGAAGCTAAGAAAGATATGAAAAAGCCGTAAAAGAAAGTAGATTCCCGGTGATACTCACATACTCAGCACAGCGAACAAAAATAACAACAGGAAGAGAAATAACATTGCCTGATATTTGGTAAGTAGCATCTCATAAAGTCTAATGCAGAAGCAAGAATAAAAAATACGGTTAATATTGACAGTTTAACTCACCATAATACATATATATATATATATATATATATATATATATAGTTTAAGGTTTGTTATATTTATAAGATAAAGCGCTCAGTATCAGAGATGAAACCATATTCAACGAAGTTAAGAAAGACTACGAAAAAGCCCTAAAAGTTAATGGATTCCCGGTAATACTCACATACTCAACACAGAGAACAAGAAATAACATCAGGAAGAGAAATATCATATGGTTCAACCCACCATTTAGTAAAAAAGTAAAAACTAACACAGGAAAATATTCCTCAAGCTCCTGCACAAGCACTTTCCGCAAACAAGCCATCTCCACAAAATATTTAACAAACGCAGTGAAAATCTGCTACAGAACATGGCACAAACAACACAAAGGCACAACAGAAAAAACATCAACAAACTACCCGAACAAACTACACCCACGTGTATCTGCAGAATAAGGGAACGAATGTCCATTAAACGGTAATTGTTTACAAAACAACGTAATATAACAAGCGACTGTAAAATCACGAGATAATGAGGAAAAACTATATATAGGAGTAACACAAGGGCCCTGGAAACAAAGGCATTACACACACAAAACATCCTTAACAAATAGAAAATACGCGAACAGCACAATACTTTCAAAGTACATCTGGGAAGTTAAAAACAAAACCCAAATCATCCAAAATTAACATTGAAATTCCGAAAAAGAGCATCGGCCTACAACAACCAATCAAAAACCTGCAGACTCTGTCTGGAGGAAAAATAGCTAATATTACCTTCCCTTACCAAAACAAACTACTAAATAAACGATCTGAACTCATATCAAAATGCAGACAGGAAAACAAGTTTTTAGTACGTTACTTAAAAATAGAAAACTATCAAAAAGGAGAAAATAATTTAATCCAAGCCGGTTATAAACAAATTAACAAACTACCGACCATATAACATCCATTAAAATAATACAAATACATAAAAAATAATAAACAACAAATCATAATAATAATAAAATAATAATAAAAAATAAAATAAGTAACAAATATATTAATCACCGAAAAACAAATGAATAAACAAATAACAAGTCTAGCATGAAACAGTCTGTCGCCCCTGAGCCTTGACTTCAACGTTCAGCTGGGCAGCGAAATAACTCATTTGGATAATTTTTTATTAATTTGGTTCTAAATATTCGGCTCACATGATTTTCTGGTCATGACACATTACATTGCATTTGAATCCATGGTTCTGTTCTCATTTCGTGCTATCACGCGGTGTGACGTCATTGAACCGCATTGCAAATTTGCGTTTGTTATTTTTGGTAACTATTGCCTTTGCTAGCGGAGTTTTATGTCAACAAAAAATAAAATTGTCGGTGCTGGTGGATGTTATTGTATTACCATCTTAATAACCTCTCTGAAGATGGCTCATGTGAGCCGAAAGCTTAGAACCAAATTAATAAAAAATTATCCAAATGTGGCAGAATCTTTTTCTTTATTTTCAACTGAAATTAAAGTCAATATACGACGTTTAGAACGGCTCATGATTAAACATACCAGACATTCATTGTCTCTTATATTTAACAGTATATGCTTAAAAAATTATTTGCTGCCTCGATACACTATATATATATATATATATTAAGAAAGCTCACGTATTGGTGATCTTTTGAACGTTTACGTAACGGGGAATTTTTGACCGCGCAATTTTAAAAATAATAAGAAATTATATCGTTTTCATCCATGATTGTATGAACCTAATAGATATTTTTTGGTATGGCTACACTTAGTCACAATTTCTGTTGTTTCATTCAATACTTCATATTTGTTTGGGAATAGCATAATCGATAACTTTTCTTCCTGGCACAACTTTTCCATTATTTTCAAACAAAATTCCATTCTTCCTGGCACAACTTTTCCATTTTATTCAAACAAAATTTCTTTTTTATAACATTTAGTATGAATTTTCAATCTTTACATTTTCTTATATTTTTTATTTGCAAAATAGCTGAACGTACTAAAATAAAAAAAACCGGAAAAGGTAAAATCAGTTATTGCAAATCTCCTGAAGACACGAATCATGTCAGAAAACTAGGTCTCGTAGTCTCACGTGTACAAATGAAGGATATTTAATGTGATATAGTTTTTTCACATAGACATGAGACGCGTGAGCCGTTTAAAGATTTACATATTGTAGCTTTTCCTTTAATTTCCCATTTTAGAGGGGGCGTTTTTTTTATATCTTTTAGATACTTATTTCGATGAGTGATTTTCTATTTCTGTACTTGTTATTATGAAATGAAGACGTGTGTTGATATAATCGTTTTTTCAAAGAAATCTTAGTAATACCCACATAAATCTTTACATTACTAGGTTTGTTCACCTTAGAATATGGTCAAAAAGATTCTTTTAAAAAAATGTTTATTAACTTGCATATATCTAATATTTTTATATTATGAAAGAATAATAATTAAATGGATATTAAAATAATTAAATTGATATTTAAATATTTAATAATTGAATTGAAGTTTAAAAAATTTGTATTATGTGATTAATAGATTTTATAAAAAATAAAATAAATTTTTAAATTTTTAATAAATAAATGAATATTAAAAAATATTATTTATAAATTAAGAGTATTAGAAAAATTAGAATAAAATGCATTCTGAATCGAAATAAAATAATATAATTACATTAAAAAGTCCCTTTAAATTAGATCAAAAATATAAAATGTTTTCTTTTCTTTTTTCTCTTTTGTTTTAGAAAATGATGAGATACAGAGAAGACTAAGAGAATAATTGTGTAACAATAATGGATACATCAACGGAAATGGAGTCTAAAGAGCGGTTTTTAGCAACTGACACTTTTGCCGTTAAGATTGAATGAAGAAATCATGTATTACCCAAAAATATAAACTTTTTTTCTTCTAATTTAAAACGGATCTTTATTCTCATTAATTAAAATGAACGCACACAATTTTCTCTATCTTCCCACATCCATAAGAAACAAACGTATTGTTTCTTATATTCAAATGAAAATCATTTTCAAAACTGTGATCAAACTTTTGCCTGAGAATGAGGTAAAAATAAAATTTTTCGTGTCGCTGTAGAGTAGGGACTGGTTAATTTTTCTTTTTTTTTGTCCTTGTGTCATACTTAACTAAACACCCTACAGTTTACAGGATTATGCAGAATCATTATCAGAAGGTTAGTTGTCGGCAGGTTGGAATATGTGGAATTGTATGGAATAGTGGAAGAACAAAATATACATTTTGTATTTTAAAATAGAAATTTATTAAAAGGAGCAAGAACAATAATTCGTAGAAATTAGAGTGAATCTCTCTTCAGATTAGTTAAATTGAACATAACCAGATTTTTTCTCCCCACATCCATAAAAAACAAACGTATTTTTTTTTGTATTCAAATGAAAATCATTTTCACAATAGTAATCTAACATAACCTGATGACTAGGTAAAATATCGAAAGATAGAACTTTCCTTATCACAATATAAACTATATTATTATTATAAAAAAAAAACAAATTTAATTATATTATGCTCTACAATATTTGTGGTATTGAGCATTTTTATAAAACAAAATAAAGTAAATGCCGGAGAAATCAAAATTGTTAAACGGTTACTTCTCTTCACGTGGGTTTTTATATATATATATATATATATATATAATGTATCGAGGCAGCAGATGATTTTCTAAACATATAATGTTAAATATAAGAGAATGTTTATTATGTTTAATCATGGCCTGCAATATCTGAATATGTATTCTTATTACTGTATTACTGTGTATAGAAGGGGGGATTATTTTATTATTGACTAATATCAGAAAGATTTTAGTCAACAATACAACATTCCTCACTCATACACACAGTTAAAATGACCTTCAGATATTGGAGTCCATCTACATTAAATCCAAACAACCCACACTTAACAAAATCACGTTTAAATCTTGTCATAACAAATTACATTACATTTAAATATATGGTTCTGTTAACATTTCGAGCTCTCACGAGGTGTGACGTTATAGAACCGCATTACAAATATACGTTTGCTATTTGGTAACTGTTATTTTTGCTTAGCAAAGTTTTATGTCAACACAACATATAATCGTCTTTGATGGTGGATTTTTTTATGTTAACGTCCTTGTAACCTCTCTGAATTGGGTTCATATGATATGAAAGCTTAGAACCAACTTAATAAAAAATTATGCAAAGGCTGGTGGATTTTTGTCTTTATTTTCAACTGAAATTAAAACCAAAATACGATGTTTAGAACGGCTCATGATTAATCAAAACAGACATACATTGTCTCTTATATTTAACAGTATATATATATATATATATATATATATATATATATATATATATATATATATATTATCGTACAAATTAACTGAAACAAAAAGAATAATAACCTCCGAAATTATTTCACGCTTTCTATGATCCCGCATATGTCGTCAGTATACACGTTATGCTTCCATAACGATTGAATTATTCAATATTCATCTGATGATTGCATAACGCATGAAACTCCAAGACATGTCTAAAACGCAGGAGAATATCTATCTATCTATCTATATATATATATATATATATATATATATATATATATGTGTGTGTGTGTGTGTGTGTGTGTGTGTGTGTGTCTGTGTGTGTCTGTGTGTGTCTGTGTGTGTGTGTGTATCTAGTCATCCGTAGACAGATCTGTTTTGCTGTATCACAGCTCATCAGCACGGTTAGACATTCGATTGCTTTTAACCCATGATTGAAAAAACCGATCGAATTGTAGAAGGACGCAGACTTTTTAGCGTGCATATTATCGTTATAAACTCCTAATAGCTGAGAGTGAACGATGCGTTGATGGTAGAGTAGCCACTGTTTTTCAAAATCTACCATTCTTTCAGAATGCTCAATATGTATATATATATATATATATATATATGTATGTATGTGTGTGTGTGTGTGTGTGTGTGTGTGTGTGTTGATAAATAGATAAATACATAGACAGACACAGTCCCCACAATTTTTATTACATTTGCCTACACATTTCATACATTAAACATTAAAAAAAATTTAACTAAACACTGGTTCTTTGTTTGTGTGTTTAACGTTTCTTTTTTTATATATTTTTCTTAAAATAAAACGTCTTAAAATCGTTTCTTGTTAACTTGTGTAAGGTAATTAAAGACATCAAATCTGAAAGCTAATTAACGACATCAAATTTGAAAAAATTTGACCATTGCCATATTTTTCTTAAACTTGGTTTTCCCTGTGAAGTTTAACTTTTTAAAGCCCTTTTTCATTGTGTCCAAGATATTTAGTCATCTTTTCTCCGATAATGAGTAAATAAATTGTTGAAAAGGTGTCGTTGTCAAGTGTACAATTTTACAGTATACTTTAACACCATTGCCATCCTATGAAATACGCTTTAAAGATTAAGATGCATCGAACATACTGTAACATCGATTTCATCAATGTTTAATTACAATGTTATACATGCAACTTTTACAACGTTTATTTTACGTGTGTATATATGATAATCTATTGTTATTTGATTGCTTTCAAATGCAATCAACCATTGAGTGCTGGTTTTTGTAAGATTTGATTATACGAACTTCACACACCTATACCTTTTCATGATTCACTAAGAAAAACATAAATACAGTCGATTCACAAATTTTTCTTTGTGCTGACGTATGCAAAAACAAAATGAATACAACCTCTTTTATACTGTGCAATCTGGAGCCATGAAAAAATCTTAAAAGTTGATCAAATTGTATTTTCCACAAACGTATAAATACTCCTGATTTCTGCCTTCCTCGTCAAAAAGATATCGGTTGTCTGATCAGACGTCATGTCCGAGCGGCTAGTAATTTCTTACTCTTTCATAGTCTTCTCCTTCTTTGTGTGCTTTTTAATAAAAATTGAAAAAAACATTAGGGAGACTCATATGTATTCATCCGGAGGTATAGTCTCGGCGACATGCTTTTTCACACTCTCTCACTCTCTCTTTCACATTGCACTAATTGGTTCAAAACAACAAAAAATAATGTCTTCCTTCTCGTTAAATAAATTTACGTTTATTTATTCAATAGAGACTGTTTTTTTTGTGCAACGTTCTGATATTTTCAAATATGGTGGGATTGGTTATGTTTGACACAAGGTCATCTCACAAACATAGCCGATGTTCATTGCCTGAGCGTGTTAGGTAAAATTCGTTGGCGTTTTGTGTTTTTACTAAGTGTAGCTCAACATTGTCACATTGAGATAATAACATTTACGGCTCTAAAACAAATTTCCACATGGAAAGAGAAAATAAAACATTGAAAATTAATATCTAAATTGCTAGCCCTTTGGCATCGAACATTGACTGCTAACGCCGAGTAAAGAACATACACAACCATCTCCACAAAAAGCCGCTGTGAATGCGTCTGTGTGTACGCATTTTACTTTTGTGTCTGTGTGTGTGTGTGTGTGTGTGTGTGTGTGTGTGTGTGTGTGTGTGTGTGTGTGTGTTCTGTACAGTAAGCGCCGTGTGTTCGATTACCGACTGGTTCTAAATCGAACATTGGCAAGTAGACGGTCGATAGAACGGCTCACTGTGTTAAATTCTTTTTCGATTCGACTACTATTTCATACGTTGGCTAGATCACCGATCATTATTAATATAAAACTTAATTATAATAGTAGTAATAATGTTATCTATGTTATTATTTGTAATAATAGTAGTATTAGTAACAGTAGTACTAATCGTGAGAGTAACATTAGGAAACATTTGATTACATTTATTGATAGAACGATTTTAATCATGAATACCTCAATAAGTGCTTTATTTACGTACTTATAGCTGCCAAAAGATATATGCTCCATTTGTATCTTCTACTTTTCTTTTTTCACAGCTATCAAGAATTATTATTATTATTATGTCATTTTTCATCATATTTCGATTTCTGCTTTGGTCTCACTACCAACCAAGTCTGCGGGGAGACCTAAGGCAGGTAGTGGCGTGTTGTTATGGCTCCATTTCATGTTTTTCTATCTTCCCTATCATCTCCAGCATTACATAGATAAAGTTTTCCTTAGTTTGTGGGCTGTACTTAATAAGACAATTTTTTGTATATCTCTTAAGCTGGGGTTTCCAGGGATTCTTTCAATGTGTTGTTTTGTTCCATTTTTTATCATTCCAAGTACACCTACTATCACTGGCACAACTCTTGTTTTCAATTTCCACATTTTTTCTATTTCAATTTCCAGGTCTTTATATTTTGACAGTTTTTCAAATTCCTTGATTGCTATGTTACAATCCGCTGGACAAGCCATATCAATTAATAGACAAGTTTTCTCCTTCTGGTTTTTAACAATAATAATAATAATAATAATAATAATTATTATTATTATTATTATTATTATTATTATTAATATTATTGTTGTTATTATTATAAGTAATATTTGTTAGAATCGTTTTTATGTTTACTTGTTATTGTGGTGGAGCTTATTTTCTCATACAAGATTATTATTATTAATATAATTATTCTTATTGTTATTCATTGTCTATTCTCATGATGCTAAAGCAATTTAAGATTACTCATATTTACTAAATATTATTACATATAATAATAATCTGAAGAATAAGAACCGAAATCTTCTATAAAAACACTCTATTAAATAAAAGAATTTTTAAAACCAGTAAGAATAGTGAGATAACTGTTGGGTCAATGTAGCGGAAGGAGAAAATTTTTAATGCTACAAAAACGCAAGGAAATCAAGAACGTATATATATATATATATATATATATATATATATATATATATATATATATACTACCTTATATAGGCCACCCCAATTTGTTTTAAACAAATGATGTATTTCATACTATTTTTATACTATTTTTAGTATATATATGCCAAATGAAAATATAATGTTTAGGTTGTTATTATTACTTTGCAAAATTTTACAAGTCAAGGAAGATGAACTCGTCAGAATCACCCTAAGTTTTCTTCATTTTTTCATTGATGACACTACAATATAGATTTGATGCACATGTTTTTTGCAATTTTAACAAAAGAACCATTCTATTTTCATTTACAATTATTCGTTTGGCAATAAATACTAAAATACATATTTTTTAAACACTGATGTGGCATAATAATTATGGTCGGTAGTGTATATATATATATATATATATATATATATATATATATATATATATATATACACACATTACATTGAATATATATATATATATATATATATATATATATATATACATTATATATTATATATATACACACATTACATTGAAACCCGACCCAATTGGCGTCAGCCAGCAATTCTACCTCTAAGCTATGGGCGCACTGTTGAAGAAGGCAGACTTTTAGCATAAGATGTATCGTGCGGCAGTAGTTAGAGCACTTCAATTCATTACTGAATTAGCAATATATATGAAGTAGAATTCTTGGTACTTGGTAAGGTAAATTCCCCAAGGGATTAGATCCAAAGATAACTCAGTCTTATGATTTAACAGAGTATTATAATAAAGAACATAAGTTAGATGATTTTATAAACCCATTGGTAATATAATTGTTGTATGAATTTGGTCTGAAGAGCGGTCGATAAAAGAGACGCGAAATATTATATTACCGATGGGTTTATAAAGCCATTCAACTTATGTTCTTTATTTTATATATATTCATATATATATATATATTCAAGTATAAGTGATGATGGTATATATATATGTATATATATATATAATCAATTATGAGATATATTTGAAAATAGAACGTCATTTTACACTTTTATTTTCGTGCAAGCATGTTTGTTTTGGATTTTATTGGCTGCACAATATACTCGGGTCAGTTGGGCACCCTCTGCGAGAAAAAAAGCAACATGACAGAATTTATTCCGCCATAATTTTGGAAACGGCATGCTGTACTGCTTAACATTCGGTCTGAGAGTTTCAATACAAAAATTTCGGAATGTTTGGGCGTTAATCTGAGAAAAGTACAAAAGATGAGGTGAATCGAAATAACATTAGTCATAATAATGAGTGATAGTCTTTCTAGAAGTTTTATTTTTGTCTCATAAATGTAATATGGTAAATCCTTATCTTCAGTTAAACGTATCAAAGCGTTGTTATTAACAATTTCAGATAGAAATGCGATGTTGAAAGGCTTGTGACCTAAGTGGTGGCACAAATCAACGAAATGCAGACTGATCATAGACACAAACTTGCGGGTTCTTCTGTGTTTTCATTCATGATGTAAGCAATCAAAGCTCTCCTCAATGTCTAATCTATTGTAACTGTAAGAAATATTTAACTATTCATCATTTATCTTGCTAATTGCTAATTATTTTCACAATCTCGTTAGACGGAATTCTCGCCATTTTTCTCTCTCCCACTTGGCTTTAGAATGTCTTGTCTGTCAAATTTTTGAAGGTTTCTTGTTTTATTATGTATCCCAGAAATTTCAAACCTTTCTCTCACTCTACTCCCTCTCACTCTCATACACACACACACACACACACTCTCTCTCTCTCTCTGTTTTTGATTCTAGAAATTTATGTGTTTCTATTTTCATTAAAATAGCCTCATTTTTTTATGCTATTCTCAACATCCTCCTTTGAAAAATCATATTTGATGTTTCAAGTCCTCTCTTCATCTGCGATATAAGAGGATAAGTATTATTTAGCACAAGATCAATTTTAAATGTTTTCAGCAAAATTTTTTCCGTTGTTCTTTTGCTTAGTTTCAAGGCTCCTTTATATTTCGGCTTTGCATTTTCCATCCTCTCTTCATCCATGATATTGAACTTAAGTCTTTAAATGATTTTGCTATCTCCAATTTCTTGGTCTGTTCTCCTAGCTAATAACCATATATTATCTTCTTAAAACAGGTAGCCTTTTCTTCTCACTTACCTTTACTACTTCGAGTCGTGGGAATTTTCTTTCTTTGTCTGTCACTGTCAGTCCATTTATTCTGTTGGCTGTTCCAGTAGAGGCCGAGAAACCGAGAAGCAATCAATAGTAAATACATGCAGACGGGCGCGCACGCGAACACCCCTCCATATCCTTCATTCAGCAATGAAATAGAACACTCTCAGCTATTGGGCGTGTGTATAATGATAATGTACACGCTAAAATATCTGCCCCCCCGCTCTACCGAGCACCCAGATATCAGAGGTAGAATTGCCGACTGACACCAATTAAGTCGGGATTCAATCCTGGGTTAAAAGCAAACGGATGTCTAACCGTACCGATGATCTGTGATACAGCAAAACAGATCTGTCTGCGGATGACTATTTACGCTCTCACATCCAGTAGCTACACGAGCATCTACGCATCGTTCATTCAGCAATGAATTAGAACACTCTCAGCTATTGGGCGTGTATAATGATAATACGTGCTAAAAAGTCTGCCTCCTTCTACCGAGCGCCCATAGCTCAGAGCTAGAATCGCCGACTGACGCCAATTCGGTCGGGTTTCAATCCTGTGTAAAAAGCAATTAGATATCTAACCGTACTGATGAGATGTGATACAGCAAAACAGATCAGTCTGCGGATGACTATGTATATATATATATATTTAGTATATCGAGGCAGCAGATAATTTTATAAATATATACTGTTAAATATAAGCGACAATGAATGTCTATTATATTTAATCCTGAGACGTTCTAAACATCGTTTTTTGCTTTATTTTCAGGTGAAAATAAAGACAAAAAATTCTCCAACATTTGGAAACTTTTGATTAAGTTGGTTTTAAACTTTCGGCTCATATCAGCCATCTGAAACAACATTTAGTAGAAAAACATAGTCATGTAGCTAATATCAGATAGATTTTAGTCAACAATACAATAATCCTCACTCATACACACAGTTAAAATAACCTTCAGATATTGGAGGCCATCTACATTAAATCCAAACATACCACACTTAATATAATCACGTTTAAATCTGGTCATAACAGATTACATTGCATTTAAATATATGGTTCTATTATCATTTCCAGCTCTTTCGAGGTGTGACATCATAGAACCGCATTACAAATTTACGAATTGCGTTTGCAATTTTTGGTAACTGTCAATGTTACTGAGCTATGTTTTATGTCAACGCAACATGAAATCGTCTCTGATAGTTGATGTTTTTATGTTAACGTCCTTGTAACCTCTCTGAATATGGCCCATGTGCACCAAAAGCTTAGAACCAACTTAATAATAAAATTATTCAAATGTCGGAGAATTTTTGTCTTTATTTTCAAATTAAAGCCAAAATAAAATGTTTAGAACGGCTCATGATAAAACATGATAGACATTCATTGTCTCTTATATTTAACAATATATATATATATATATATATATATATATATATATATATATATATATATATACTTCGGCAGCAGCAACCTTTCTTTTAAGCATGTTTCGTTGAAAACGACATTTCTTTTTTTTTTAAACTTTTATAGTAGTCAAATATTTTTGCTTTTTGCTAGAGATAACAAATGAAAAACTGTTACGTAATTGTTATTTTAACAAACGCTTTCAGCCACTTCACTGGTAATTCTCAAAGTTCTTATATCTCTGATTTTGTTATTTTTTCTCATGTCTTAAATGTAATGTAATTTAATTGTTGTTTTTGGAAAGGAGTTTTCTTTCCAAGCCGTCACGTGTCGAATGAGACTGGACATCGTGCTAGCGTTTTTCTATTTTGAAAAGAAATAATATTCCAGTTTTACTATTGGAAAATCTGAGGTTAATGAGAGGAGAGAAATATTAGATTTATAGTATCTTTCTAATAGGAAAATGTTTTTGATATGGCGATTTACGTTGTCTTCTTTTATTTTCCACCAGAATATTCTCAAGGACACTTGTAATTTATGGGTTTGTTTTAGTTTTTTATGGTTTTTTGGTTTGATATGTAGCATGTAAGACGTCTATCAAAGAGCTGATAGTTTTTGCAGTATGGGTAACTGATTTATGTTGAAAAACTTAGTCTTGTACTGGGCATTGAAATTCATACACTATATTAGTGATCGATAGTTCAGACTTTATAAATATTCGCTGAGGAACTGAAGCTATTAAACAAGAGAGGTAATGTCTTTCCCTAAGTTAGTACGCTGAAAACATTTCTGAAATCATTTGAAGGTGAAATCTGGAAATTCGTAGTGGTTGACAGACTTAATTTATATACTCAGTTCAATTCTTAATATTCACCAAGTGTAACCATGCGAATCGGTTTGTAATTAAAATGTCATGCAACGAAATAAGGAATCCTGTTTTGAAATTATTATTATTGTTTTTATGGATATTATTGTTATAATTATTGTTGTTATTATTATTATTGTTATTTTGGTTATTATTTTATTATTATTGTTATTATTATTATTATAGTTGTTATAATTGTTGTTGCTATTATTATTATTGTTTTAATTATTGTTGTTTTTATTTTCTATTGTTATTATTATTGTTGTTATAATTATTATTGTTACTGTTGATGTTATTATCATTGTCATTATTGTTATCGCTATTGTTGTTATTATTATTGTTGTTAAAATTATTATTATTATTGTTATTATTATTATTGTTATTATTATCGTTTTTATAATTATTATTTTATTGTTGTAGTTGTTGTTATTTTTATTATTATTATTATTGTTGTTATTATTGTTATTATTATTGCTGTTGACATTGGGATTATTACTGTTGTTTTTATTAGTGTTATTATTGTTTTTATTGTTAATATTATTGTTATAATTATTATCATTGTTATTGTTAATTTTATGAATTATTTTATTATTATTATCTTTATTGTTGTTAATATTGTTGTCATAATTATATTATTGTTATTGTTGTTTTTGTTATTATTATAGTTGTTTTTTGTTATTATTGTTATAATTAATGTTGTTATAATTGTTATTATTGTTAATAATTGTGTTATTAGTTTTATTATTATTGTTGTTATAATTATTACTATTATTATTGATATTGTTGTTATTTTTGTTATTGTTGTTGTTATTACTTTGTTATTATTTTTATTATTGTTGTACTAATTATTATTATTGTTATTGCTGTTTTTGTCATTTCTTTATTATTATTGTTGTTATTATTGTTGTCATAATTATCATTATTTTTATTGTTGTTGTTGTTATTTTGTTATTATTATTATAATTAATGTTGTTAAAATTATTATTATTATTATTATTGTTATTATTGTTGTTATTATTATTTTATTATTATTGTTGTGATTATTGTTGTGATTATTTTTTATCATAATTATATTTCTGCTATGGTCGCACTACCTACCAAGTCTGTGCAAAGACTTAAGGCATGTTGTGAGATCTTCTTATGGCACCATTTTTTCATCTTCCATAACATCCCTAGTGTTTTATGGATAATTTTCTCTGAAGTGTGTGGGCTGTACTTAACAAGACATTTTTTGTATATCTCTTAAGCTGAGGTTTCCAGGGATTCTTTTAATGTGTAGTTTAGTTCTATTTTTTATCATTCTAAGTGCACCTACTATCACTGGTACTATTCTTGTTTTCAATTTCCACATTTTTTCTATTTCAATTTCCAGGTTTTCATATTTTGATAGTCTTTCAAATTCCTTGGTTACTATGTTACAACCCGCTGGATAAGCCATAGCAATTAGTAAGCAAGTTTTTTTCTTTTTGGTTTTTGATTATAATGTCCGAGGTAGTTGCTTCAATTTTTCTGTCTGTATTGATGGTGTAATCCCATAGAATAGTGATATTTTCTGTTTCTGTAACCGGTGCTGAGCGATGTTCATATTATTTTTTTTATATTATTGTTATTATTATTGTTGTTGTTGTTGTTGTCGTTTTTGTTGTTATAATTATTATTTTTATTAATATTAATTTTATTGTTATTGTAATTATTATTATTCTCAATGTTTTTCCCGTCAATTCATTGTGTCCCATCCATTTACACATGATATATCATTGTTGTTTGCTTTTACTTCTCTTGATGCCATGTGGGTGATACATTTTCTAAGTGATTTTTATTCGCTAATTATAGAAATTTCTACTACCTCTTACAGTTTCAAAAGCGTTCAAGAATGTTTCTCGTTATCATTCTTTGTATTTATCATCATCTCAAACAATATCGAGTAAAACGCTCTGAGTTACTGAGTCTGAAAGATTGTGATAAAAAAAAACATTAAGGAGAGAGAACAACAAAAGAAAAGAGTTAAAAAAAAGAGCCGAAGATAACATTTTTTTTAACCCTCTAGTGCCATTCGTATCATATTTGATACAATATGAAAACAAGCCTTGAAAGAAATATTTTCCTGAAAATTTTTTTAAGAGAAATATTTTATAAATTTCAAATGAAAGCAGTACTGACTGCTCAGTCAATGAATACCAAATGTTTCCTTATAGGGAAATACTGTATCAAATATGATACAAATGGCCCTAGAGGGTTAATCGTTTCACCCCGAGCAAGACATTCTAGTGCCACTGTAGCGTAGGGGGTTACATAGGGTCGAGGGAGTGATGGAAAACGTTGGTTAGATATAGGAAATGCTAGAAGGAGGGTGATAGACGGGTAAGGGTAACGAGAATGCGGGTTGGTTAGATGGTGAGAGTGTTTGAGAGAATAGATGCAAGTTAGCGTGTTAGGGGGTGTCTATTGACCTTACACTAAAACTCCTGGAGATTGTAGCCGTCCGGGAAGCAGGCACGAGGAAGGGAATTCCACAGGCGGGAAGTGCGAGGAAAGAAGCTGTTGGAGTAGAAATTGCGGTTATATGTTATCGGTTTCACTTTAAAATGGTGGGACCTAGTTGCCAATCTTGTATCTCGTGCAAATTCGTAACTAGGCGGCACCAATGACTTAACTTCATCGGATCAGAGGCCGTGCAAGTACTTGTAGAAGAGGCACAGTGAAGCCACGTCACGTCGGTGAGAGAGTGGTTGCAGGCTGTCCGCCAAGACAGGAACGATCATATTACAGATTCTCCGTTGTATTTTGTCAAGAAGCCCGAGGAGAGTAGCAGGGGCACTCGATCAGATGTGGCAGCAGTATTCAATACACTGGCGGATTGTAGATTTATAGATGTGCAGGATAGATTCAGACAGGAAAAATTTCCTGGCCCTGCACAGAGAACCGACCTTCATAGCAGCGGTCTTAGCAATGGATTCGATATAGTCATTCCATTTGAGGTCCGCCGAGAGTGTAAGGCCAAGGAGGCGTAGTGTTTTACTCTCAGGGAGGCAAGCCTGTTCCATGCTAATGGGAGGTAGGTGCATTGATAATGTATTTGTTTTTCTGAGGATCAAAGCTGACTGGAAAGCAAGATGTCTGGAAAGAAGATCTCTAGAAGCGAGGAGTGCGTGAGAAGAAACTTTTAGAATTTGAAACTTGTTCTCAGCGCACATTTTCCTTTGATGTTACCTTCAGAGTAGACGCAAAAAATGTTTCGGTTTTCGAACTACAAAAGAAAAGCGAAAAAAATGACATTTTTTTTTTATTTTTTATTTTTTCAAACGGATTTGACCCGGATTCTGAGAAATATGAATACACTATGGGTAATTTACTGTCTATAACATATGGATAACGTAGATTTCAAACATAATTGGGCAGATTAGGTGAAGCCCAAATTTAGAGAAAAATTAGTCCTGCTCCAGTCAAAGTATTACTCCAGTCTGCGAGGATCAGGAAAAAGGCGCTGAAAGTTCTAAAGTTCCTTACTCTAGCTCTGGCAATAAACATTTGTCATTTTACGGTAACATGCGTCAGCGCGCGGAGAACCGCCCCTTGGAGTTTTATAAAAAGTTTAAAAGAATTGAAGGAAGAGACTGATTTCTTTTGAGTAAAGTTTTCAAACTTGTTTTTTTTTTTATCTCACGGGCCACTTCACCTATTGTCAAACATAATTTATGATGACCAATTTTTTTAAATAGTTTATTTCCATAGTATTTATTTATTGAGACGAATAAATTATAATTCGTAATAAAAAGATAAGAATTGATATTCTTAAAAAAAAACTAATTGTTTTTTCCGTTTATTATAATTTGACATTTAACGAGATATTTGAGCTTGACCTTTTTCGAATGTATTTTTTGAAAGGTGAAATTTTGGACAATCGTAATCATAAATGTTCTTCCTAGAATCCTAATTGTGATGTATTTTTCATATTGTTTATTACAGTAAAACGTGCTTTTTATATTATTTTATACATTGTTTATACTTTTATTTATTATATCAATGATATACGTGTATAATTAATTTAAAGTGTTTTTGCTTTTCATATAAACCCTTATTGTGCTTTGGACGTCTTTGGAAAATAATTTAATGAAGAACTTTCTCAAAACTTGGCGTGGCAACTGCAGTCCTGTCAACGGTTGAAATTCACTGCAGTAGAGGGTCGCGTTAGTAAAACATACTGACTACAAAGACAAATGAAACTTGTTGTCGCTCTATCTACATTTAACAAAACACCTATAGCTGATTGCGTAAATATTCAAGGAGTGAAGAAGAAGAAAAAGAAGAAAAAATAAGATCTTCCCAGAGAGAGGGAAAAGGTAAATGAGCCATTAATGTGATAAAGATGAAGAAGATCTCAGAAAGAGGTGAGAGAAGGAATGGGACATTTATGAAGATCTTCTCAGAGAAAGCGAGGGGGACATTTATGAAGATCTTCTCAGAGAAAGTGAGAGGGAAAGAGAAGGAGAATGAGTCATTTATGAAATGTGAAGAACAAGAATATTTACTTAGAAAGTGAGAGAGAGAGAGAGTGTGAGAGAGAGAGAGAGAGAGAGAGAGAATGAGACATTTATGAAACGTGAAGAAGATGAAGAAAAGGATCCCAGAAAGAAGTGAGAGAGGGAATGGGACATTTGTGAAATGTGAAGAAGAAGAAGAAGATCTTCTCAGAGAAAGGGAGTGAGAGAGAAGGGGAATGAGCCATTCATGAAATGTGAAGAACAAGAGTATTATTTTAGAACGAGAAAGAGAGAAGGAATGAGACATTTATGAAATGTGAAGAAGAAGATCTTTTCAGAAAGAAGGAGAGGAGGAAGGGGAAATAAGCCATTTATATAATGTGAAGAACAATAATATTTTCTCAGAAAGATAGAAGAGAGAGAGAGAAAGAAAGAGGGAGAGAATGAGACATTTATGAAATGAAAATGAGATTTTTGTCTATCTGCTGAACCGGTTGAAAGGGTCCCAATTCGTGGAACCTACGAATTAAAACCATTATGAATAGTTGTTGCGCCTACTTCGTCGCAATTTAAAACTAGTCTCGCTCGAACAATTATAACTAAGAGCTGTTTGTAGTGCAGTTGATATTGTCTCAGAACAAGAAATCGGAGATCCAAGTTCGAATTCACATACATTCAAACACTCTTGAGAAAAGTTTGAATCCATCGCTTCTCTCTCCCTCGCTATGAATTAAATACCAAGACAGATTGGGTTCTATAGCAACCAGTCTACTGAAGAAATAATGGCATCCTACTGCGGAAAATCTTCTGTCTAATCAGTCATGTTACTAAGTGCTTCATATTTTGACCTTGTACCACATATGTAATACTTAAGAAATACGACCTGGAAATGATGACACTTGTTGTCACTAGGTCTCATCTACCAGAGATTTCAACGACTCAAATCCGTAATTTATATGCTACCTAATATCTTCATCTTTGTTGTTATTATCATAATGTTTTGGTCGACGTCCCCTCATTTTCTTGCCGATCCAAACTTCATAAAATTTCGAACTGAGCCCTTTACATAATCAACGGGTTTAGATTTTCTCGTTTCTCTGACCATGTCTTACTTAGAACCATTACTCTTGTTTAGAAATCCTGAAGGTGACTCCGATCAACAAAAACATTGATAAAAATTGGAAGACTCAACAGTCGACCTGTGATAATAACAACTAATTTATGGACAATAGTTCATATGTAAATAATACAACCAGAAATTTAAACAGAAATTAAATGATGATATTTGTAATCTAACATTTGCAGTCGACGAGATAAAAAAAAAAAGCTACGAGCCACGGAAAGAAACTTAGCGCGAATGCAAAAGAAATGACGTAGCAAGAAAATGAAATCCATGCTAATCTATTTGGCGAAATAGAAAGTATCCTAAGTTCGTGAGCTTCATATTTTTGCGTTTTTACTTATTGATTGGTGTTTGTTTTATTTTTTACGGCTTATCATCCTTTTATGAATTATATAAAACTAAAATACATGTTCGATTGCAAGAATATTTTTTCTTTTTTTTTTGCGGATAAATATTGCATTTTTAAAAATACCACGATTAGTTTTTCAGCGACAGTTTTGAAATTTAACCTGTAGCTTAAGGGGTTGAGTGGAGAAGGATTCATACCTTCTCAAAGGGCATTTGAGCGTAAGTGAATGTAACGAACCCGACTGGATTTCGAACTCGGCGAACCGGTTTCTCATTCCGAGTTTCTATCCATTGCACCACCCGTGCACAGAAGTGTCTGTAAAAAAACAAGAGCGAAGTAGATTAAATTCTGAGGCGAATTGCTGTTTCTCTTTACCCAGTGATAACGAATCATCATCACCACTTTAGTAATAGTTGTAGTAGTAGTAGTAGTAATGTTAATAGTAGTAGTATTTCTGTCGAACATTCCTGTCAGGATCATCTGATTTGACCTTCTTCAGTTGAAGAGAGTTATCTCAGTTCTGTAGAACAATCTTTACTAGTTTACTTGTTTCAGTAATTTTATAATTTCTAATACTCCTTATTTGCTGTTTGCTGTAATCTTCTCCTTATTTGCTGTTTGCTGTAATCTTCTCCTTATTTGCTGTTTGCTGTAATCTTCTCCTTATTTGCTGTTTGCTATAATCATTCGTTTTTTAGTTTATTTTTTGCCAGAAACCTAAGGTAAAAGTTTTCTTGGAAACTTATTGAGTATATTAGAACAAGGGTTGATTTTTTCAGCATGTGAGCAGTTTTTTTTATGATTTTATTAAATATCTACATTAGTATGTAATTTCTGGATTGTTTACACGTATACGAGTTAACAAGTATATTAAGTTACACTGACATCTATATATATATATATAAAAACGAAACATGAATGTATTTATAAATAACATATTAATAAAATTAATATACAAATGACTTTGAATTAAATTATGATGTTTCCATAACTTTATACAAAATCAAATAGAGTTTGATCGAATAATAGAAATCCGTTATGCTAATATTGCAAATTATTACAAACACATAGACATTTATTTAGTAAGACTTAATCGTTCATATTTATGATGATTTTTCTAGTTTAAATGTGACATAAACCAGAAAGTATAGGACATGCTTTGAGGATAGAACTCACTATTCTATCGAGACAAGCTTGCTACCATTACGTCACGTCAAAGTACCCAAAATTATTTTCTAAAAATAGCCTAAACCTGAAATGTAGTTAAAAGTCTGGAGCAGCCAGTAAGGCTGGAACACATTACGCAGTAGTAATTGATTGAGTAATACAAGCCCAGTAACCCTTACACCACCTCGAAGTGCCCAAAGTTAATTTTTACGCATAACATATAATTTCTAAGCATAACCTAGCATTTAGTGAGGATCAAACGCATTCAATCTGTTACGTTATATAAGGCCGAAAGTTTGAACCACTCAATGCGGTAGAAAACATTACAAGCTGGTTAACTAATACACCACGTCGAAGTACCTCGATATTTGTGATGCATATCAATATCATGTGAACTAGATAATTATTGCTCGACGATATGAGGGCTCAACAAATTAGTGAGTGTCGCTCAGGACAGTCTAGAGCGCTAAAAGCTCAAATGTCTGCGAATATCAAATTAATTTCCTTCCAGATAAGATTTTTCTAGGAAAACGCACGAAATAATCTTTTTTTTTTTTTTTAATTCAGCTATCATTAATTGCGAACCTTATTTTATGCATAACACAAAGGCTTACAATAAGTGCTTTGGGGAGGTAGTAAACCTTCCTCGAGTCAAGAGGGTAGCTACTGGAAGACCCTATGTCTAGCAATAGGACTCTGCACCATGCCATATCAGCAGGAGAAACACTTATGGCGGTCAGACAATTTCTGCAACTACACCACCCTTTGCAACTGGTAACGTTATGATTTCGAATAATTGATATCATATTTAGTTATACATGGCATTGTATTATGAGTGCGTATTGTAACATCTGAAATGCTTTTTTTGTTGCTTTGTCTTTTATTTCACTTACATTTATTTTAGATCCTAAACAAAAATGGAGATTGGCATATGAGACATATGTTCAGAAGGGTCAGTTATCAACTCCGATATTCAGACAGAAATGAGTAGAAAGTAGGCCAGTGTATGATGGAAAACTAGGCTAAAAATAATTTCAAAAGTATTAAATAAAAATTGTCAAAATAACAGCTTATGAATAGTGTGGTAATTGTAAAAAGACTGCATTTATATGTTATATATATATATATATATATATAACATATAAATGCAGTCTATATATATATATATATATATATATATATGTATGTGTGTGTGTGTGTGTGTGTGTGTGTGTATGCATGAATGTGTGTATATGCAGGTGAGATGGGTAAATTATCGTTACTTTATATTAATTTAATTTTGTGCATGCGTGTTTTATGTATATTTTATG
Organism: Ascarosepion bandense; assembly: GCA_037127315.1. Classification (NCBI taxonomy): domain Eukaryota; kingdom Metazoa; phylum Mollusca; class Cephalopoda; order Sepiida; family Sepiidae; genus Ascarosepion; species Ascarosepion bandense. The sequence continues at coordinate 1,138,541 of JBBBDQ010029504.1, forward strand.
TTGTCGACTGCACAGTGTAGTAGAGTCAATTATGCACTCCCTACGAGAGTTCACAACTGACAACTGACCATCATGACGCAATTCTTTCCATCAGAAATTTGGAAACGGAATCTCCAGTATTTCAGAGTGTTTGGGTGTCAAGCTGAGGACAGTACAGGGGATTCGTAAAGAGATGGATGAGTCGAATTCTGATTACGAAGGTATCTGGAGTGATCAGTAGTATTGGCGACACTATACATTCTTAACACAGGGCCTCAGATTTAACACAAAGGCTTTGGGGAGGTAGTAAACCTTCCTCGAGTCAAGAGGGTAGCTACTGGAAGACCCTATGTCTAGCAATAGGACTCTGCACCATGCCATATCAGCACTTATGGCTGTCAGACAATTTCTGCAACTACACCACCCTTTGCAACTGGTCACTTAACCCCCTAAACTGCAACACTGTCAATCATTATGTGTAAAGCGCAGTTGGGCGAGAAACGAACAAAATTTATTGTAACGCTAAAAATGAACAGAAAGCAAGGATTATGGCAGCATTCAACATCTTAAACAAGGAGACCGTTCCGCAGAGATGCACGAGATTCCGAAGAGGTGTAGAGTCTATGGTTAAAACCAATGGCAATTTTATTAGATATATTTCCTCTTTAGTATTTCAAGATAATTAAGTGTAATGTTTGGTAAATATATCTGTTAAGTTGAGATGTCAGTGTTATTTTCATTTGGTCATAACTTAGACGTCAATTTATCTACCGCACTCTGTATATATGTATTGTGCGTGTGTTTAGGCTCAACGGCCGTGTGTTTTAAGCAATACACCTTTAGCTTATATGTTTATTCGATAATTATTGTAATAATGGCGTTGACATGGAAGGAGACTATGTTGAAAAATAAATGTCATTTTCCTAAAATACATGCTTTATTCCTGACTTTGTAACGAATTTATAGATTCGCTCTAGCGTCCCAACCGACACAAACACACAAACACAGTTTGTCACACACACACACACACACACACACACACACACACACACACACACACACAATCACTCAGTCCCTCTCTCTCTTTCACACACACACATAGACTCATATATGTGAGGTATGTTTGTGTGTGTCTGAGTGTGTATCTGTGTTACTGTGGGGAGAGAGGGAGGGAGAGAGAAAGAGATGTGGTTTCATTCTCAGTATGGTATATTCATATATATTCTGTAAGTCTTTATGTGTAAACCATCTATATATACATATATTAGTTTTTCTTTTGTGTTATTTTCTTTTTCTTAAATATCTCGCGATGGTCGATGATCCCAACAGACGTTCCAGGAATCATAAACACATATAAACACAATTCTTTTACATTTTTTTTTTTTTCAGATGTTCATTTTCTTTCCTTTCCTCACACGAAATATCATCTTGATTGCCACAATGCCAATATCCACTCACACAATTAAGTTGTACATTTTCTCATTTCTAACGTTAAAGATAGAAATAATTCCTGCCGTTGTAAAGATCTTCTTTGAAACATGTATCCAGATTCTGTAGACTTTCACAGCTAGAGAATCTATGCAGTTCGGCTGTATAGTAACCTTTTGATTTGTTATTATGATATATACTTTATGCAATAATGTTTCTGTCAGTAGAGGGACGAACAGTTACATCATGTTCATGAGCTCGGAAAGAATCATGCGTAAAAATAAAGTAGCCTTGTATATGTAGCTTAGCGCTTTCTTGAATCAATATGTGTGTGTGTGAATGTGGGCGTATGGGTGTGCGTATGCAACTGCGTTCAGGAAAAGAGAGAATTCACTTTCATGCGAAAATGTAGAGAAATTGAGCTGAAGTTCTTAAGACTCTTAGAGAGGAGAATAGAAAGTGAGAAAGTGGAAATGATATGTTAAAAAAAGAGAGAGAATATACGAAACAAAAATTTTAGATGGAAAAGAAAAGGGGAAAAAAACGTAATTGAATTTGAAATTAGTCTCAAAAAAGAAAAAAAGAAAAAATGAAAACATATAGAGAATAAGAGTTTGGCAAAAGGAAGACATAAAAGAGGAGGATTGGTTTTAAAGAAGGAAGAAATAGAAGGAAAAACTGTGTTGGGGAATGGGGATAAAACTACTTAAGATGGACGTGAAGGAGCAGGAGGAAGGGGAGAGAGAAGGAGATACAAGATAGCACAAGAGAAAAACTGGATAAACAAGAAGAAGACAAGGTGGGAGGAGGGGTAGATGGACGAGGAGAATTGCTTCTTAAGACAAGAGTGTTAGAGGAGTTTTTGAAGAAACAGACGAAAAGTAGAAGTTGATATCGAAGGTGGAGTGAACGAAGAGGAGGGAAAAACGAAAGAGTGGCAAACGAAGTAACTACATCCAGCTGCCTTCAGACAAGAGAAACAATCAGTTGCGATGTCGGAGATAGCTGCCATTAGGTGAAGTTATTGTCAGGGGTGCATCGGCGGAGTACACGGTGGCCGAATCAAATGACTCGCCCATGAAGGACAATCTGAATGAAAAAAAAAAAAAAGGAACCAACGAGTTACGTGTTATCAGTTTTATTACCTAACAGGTTTATGTGCGTTTTTTATTTATAGTATTGACAAGTCCTGTCGGGTGGAAAGCATATTTATATGATTTCTTCTGTTACCCTAACCCCATTGAGAAATATACTGACCCTTCGCCCACAGAAATGGAAAGGAAAAGATCCCACTTGAGGAAAGTGTCGTCTACTTTTTTGCCCTAATTTAGAACGGAGAATTACAATTCTCGCTTGTTTTACTTTTCTTGCAACGGAAAAATTATTAATGAAGGATACATATATTTTTCTTGACTGTATAAGTTTATCGTCGCTTTCAAAACCATTCTTCACAAAGGCTAGACAAAGAAGATAAGTAACCTGTAAGAAAGAGGAAAAAAAATTAAAGAAAACAAAAGTCATGAAAGGAAACAAAAAAATATTATAAACGTATACTTATATGTATATATATATATATATATATATATATAATTATATATAAAATTTTCAGTAATCATATATATATATCTATATATATATATATATATATATATATATATATATATGGATACTTGTAAGCATACAAAAACACGTTTATTGTTTTCTTCTGAGTGATGTTTCATGTCACTAAATCTGTATTTGCAAAATCATTATCTGTAAACCAAAACATATTTATAAATGGCTATATAATATCAAACTCGCTGTATATGTAAATATATATATAGTCATACTGAGATTTTCTTCTTTAAGAAGTTGGCGCCTGTCTTGGATTTCTGCTTCTGTCCGTATGTCTGTCTGACTGAATAAAGAATTTTGCACATATATAGATATAGATGGATATATTTATATAAGTCCTATATATATATATATATAGTATATATTAAATCTAGCCTTAAACACTTGCATATATCAATATAAATTGGTCTGAATATTTGCCCAGGTTAAGTTTTTTTCTAACGTTTTTGTAATTTATGTTGCTTGTTTTCATTATGAAAAAATTCGAATATATATATAGACACATATATACATCGATATCTTGAAAAATTGATACATGAAAAAAAAATCGGATTTGAACTAAAGAGGAACGTACGCCTCTTTCTTTGATTCTTGTGCGTAACATCGGTGTACTGTGTGTGCGTGGTCTCTTCATACACTATCCGACACGTGCGTTTTACTTTTACTGTAATAAAGTTAAAGAAACACTTGTATCGGACAAAGACAAGAATTAAAAAATATAATAACAATAAATCAGAACAAAAAAAATTCGTAGAATTTATATATATATATATATATATATATATATATATATATATATATATATATATATACACAAACATATTTGTACAGATTCATAAGACTAAACACTTAGCACAGTATTCCAGTCCATTTAATTACATGTATGTAGCTACACTCTGTTCAAATTATATTATTATTATTACATATCTACATCTGTAACAGTCAAATCTTTTTTTCAAAATCTCATACTGGCACGTATAGACATAAAATCTTTTAAAGACCTCATAAATTTATATGTTTTATCTCAGAAGTTAACCTAAATGAATCTTGTGTTTCTCTTTTTGCTGAAGGAGCACACCAGTGCGCATCCCAGTTAGAATACCTAAATGCCAGGCATACCCTAGGGATCTATTCATTATTACTGTAAAAAGTGTTGATTAACCAAAAAGGTACAAATTTCAAACAAACTCTAAGCAAAAACAATGTCCAAGAAGATACCAACGACATTCAATCACAACCCTCAAAAAAGAAATTCTTGTGCAATAAAAATCACTAGCTAATGGTGTGTGCAAAAACAGTAAATAAGAAACGGAATAGAATAGATTAGAAATGAACGTTTCCTGGTCACCCATATTGTCCTTATTGAATCAATTTAACAAACGCAATCTACATCGAGAATAGCAGAAAAAATATTATATCCATAAAAAAAACAGAGATTTGACGGGAAATAAGAAAGCAATCAAATCGCTTTACTCTGTATGTTTTAAGCTTTAGGAAGAAAAAATAGTTGTAATCATTTTCAGTGGGGTTCAATTTATACACATATTTTCTTATCGAACATTCTTTTTTAATTTTATTTAACAAATTGCCACATATCATACTCGTTATTTACAATATTGCCCACTGATAGGATTATCTACCTTTAACTGCTCACCCGACAATGAAATCAACTGAGAGACAGATTAATTAATTGCAATAGTGAAAATAGACGCCAAATTTAAAGAGTAAATTTCACAGTTAGAGGTCTGTGAACACAAACGAGAATAGCACTCATAGGGTTTTATCTTAAAACTTTTTTCATCTTTCAATAATCAGGTTAATAGTTCTACTTCAATTTTTAAATTATATATATATATGAAAAAACTTCTTTTTTTTATTCAAATAGCAATTCGCGAGAAGAAAATACTTTTCATGAAATCGGGTGTGATGAAATAGTGATAGTGATAAAAGAGAGATAAGTTGGTGGTAAAATTAGAATTAATTTATTATATAGCTAACCAATACCTATGAATCCCTGAGTCATTACGGCTAAATAAATATCAAAGTCAATCTATGAAGAAATAAGTAAAAAAAAATAATTGGACTACTTCGACGACGACGTTTACGAATCAATATAAACAATAATATATTCGTAGTAATAAAAAAACAACCTATCACTTGTATCATTTGTCCCATTCGTTATATTCTGACTACCATTTTTAAAGAACCGACATCGTTTGTATATATATATATATATATATATATATACCTCTCACCCACACCCACTTCCATAAACAGAATAAGAAAACCATCAGCTTATAATAAATATACATATACGAATATATATATGTGCATGTTTAATAAATAATATATATATACATATATATGTATATGTCTATATATATATGATAAGTATTATATATATATAAATATAATATATATATATATATATATATATATATATAAGTATAATATAATATAAAAGAAAATATATATTTCTATTTCATAGATAAAATATGTAAGTGAAACCGACAGTTTTGTATACATACACGAGAGGACAGCTTTTCGCGGGGAAACAATTTCAAGTGATTTTTCACTGCCAAAACTATTGAACGTACTGCCTGCCGTACAGTCTCATTCATTCGTTCACTCTTTCAGAATTTCACACACAAAAGAAAATAAAAGAAAAGAAAAGAAAAATAATTTAAAAGCGAAACAACAGTGAAAGCTCACGTATATCATATCATATAATTTATAGATCTGGCCACGTAGTTTCTCGGCGCACGAATTTTAACCAACAGCATACCCACGTGAGTTGGTCAGATCATTAAAGAATATCCCACTTTATAGAAACTCCCAAATGTGTGTATGTAGAAAACTGTGATAGCCACAGAAATAAGAATGTCTGATAGTGCTATATAAACGCAAAAACTTATATTTTTATATTCAACACTTATATCGAATTGCAGATACACGCATCGTGTAAAAACATTCTTTTGTAAGCTTGTACATTTTGGCACACCTATAAAAGTGGACGTGTTAACGGACTAATTTCTTCAGTCCGACACATTTTTTGATAATTATTCATCCTAAGCTATACTGAACTCGCTTTCACTTCTGAATAACCAGGAGTATCAAAAATCGGTTATTTTAACATTTCTACGTTTTTTTTTCAAATACCTCTGTATACTTTTTCCCATTTTCTCTTTCCTTTCCATCCACTTTGTTTGTTTTTTTCATCCATCTTTTCTGAGTCTTTGCATAACTAATGTTGAAAATCTCCCGCCATCTGTTCTATGGCCCAAAACACAACTGAGTGATTTTACACGGCACTATCCTTGTGCAAACACTTGAATACCAAACGAAACCAGAAGAGCTGTTAAAAAAGCAAAGATTACTCACTGTACTAGCATTAATTTTATATGCATGTGCGTCTTAAAGAGCACAGTTTTTCATTGATAAGCATTTATTTATCGATGTAACAGGTTCCTATCTCTTACCATATCTATCTATCTATCTATCTATCTATCTATCTATCTATCTATTTCAGTCTGTTTATATCTATCTATCTCTCTATCTATCTATCTATCTATCTATCTATCTACCTACCTACCTACCTACCTATCGTTTTGACATTTTTTACATTTTATAAAACCTACAAAAAATATTTTCGTATGTATTGACTATACAAAAAAGTGCATCAATTTTTTATAGATCGTACTACATATTAAGGTGTGTCCATGAAATTCTTCGGAAGAGAAATTGAAAGAGGTCGACTATAAACAAACAAACAAACAAAAATTCTTCAATATCTCTATTTCGTATCAAGCAAACCCTCTTTGATTCTTAGGCTTTCTCTTCAGTTTTTTCCCCCTCCTTTTTTGGTGTCAGCTTCAAATAAACAACTCCCAGCCATTTATTTTGGTTTGTTTACTGTAATTGCTGAAAATATTTAATCGAATCGTAAAAATTTAAGCTTACACCTCCGCAACTTATTTCTCCTTGATAACGTTTGACACGTTTATAGGATCACGCAATCTGTTTAAATTTTTTCTCTTTTTTAAATCTAGTCCATTCTTAGAAAATATTTATCACCAATATCTACCCTCTCGCGTACTGACCGATTCTTCGATCAGCTCCATTTGCCGATTGAGGCATCAGTCAACAAATATATCTTTTATTTCGTTTCTTCTATTCGTCCATCTTCTCACTGTAACTTTCTTTCATTCACTTTCAAAAATTAAGCTGTTGATTTAAAATGAAAACAGAAAACAAAAAGTAAAGAAAAAAAAGAAAAATCACGCACACACAACATTAAGGAAAACGGTTAGTTCGAATTCAATCTTAGGTAAAAAATCAAAGAAAAAAAAAGAACAGTATAATCCGTGTATATATATATATATATAATATTTTTAAATATCTAATTACTACTTTCACTTTCATTTTCGGGTCCATATACAATTTTCTGTTGTGTATGCTTTTTTAATAATATTTTCATTTTATCATTCTACCCATATTCAAAACTAAAGCGCTATTATTCACAAAATACAAATAATTTAATAATCCATTCTAGTGAATTCATATGTTCCCGTTCCATTTAACGCTTCAATACTTTACACTAAGTATATTCAGAAATTACGTCCAAGAATTCTATTCATAAGTCAGCTCAGGCAAGCTGTACACAAATTCAAAGCGTGTCTGATTTATCATCAATAGTTTCATTATTATTAATAATATAATTATTTTGTGATCTCTACTAGTAGTTGTACTAAAAACAAATAAAATTGCTACTTACTGTTTGTTCTTTCTGCTCCAGACCGACCTCTGTTGGCTTTTCGTCATACTGTATAAAGGCAGTCCGTTCGGTAACCTACTACAAGCGTGTTCTCTAGTATATCGTGGCAATTCATCCCAAGTTTTCCATTCGATTTTTTCTGTTCATTTATTTTTTCTTTTTTCTTTCTTTTTTTTAAACTATTTCGCTTTAATAGATACTTCATTGCAAGGAACGGCGTCGCACCATAAAGTCGGGAAAAAAAAGTATCGCTTAAATTAAATATGAATAAAAAAGAAAACGGAAATATAAATAATATAAGAACTAGAAAATAAAAAAGAAGAAAGAAAAAAGAAAGAAAAAAATCAAGAAGAAAAAGAAAACACAGAGACAACGTGGCAATCGTCGTTGCCAGCAAGGAAGGAAAGAAAGAAAAAGAAAACGAAAAAGAAAAAGAAAACGAAAATATAAATAAAATAAGAACTGGAAAATAAAAAAGAAAAAAGAAAAAAGAAAGAAAAAAAAAACAAGAAGAAAGAGAAAACACAGAGACAACGTGGCAATCGTCGTTGCCAACAAGGAAGGAAAGAAAGAAAAAGAAGGAATTAGAGTTCGAAGAAGATATAAACAAATAGAAAAAAGAAGGAAGAAGGTACACTATCAGCTGGTCCCGCCTTTCACTCCTCTTTATTCGACCGACTCTTCCTTGTATTCCTCCTTTCATTCCCAAGTACTTTTCAGTCATTTATATATCCGCTCCTTCTCCGAGTCAAGCACGCGTGTATACGCATATAGTTTTATACAGACATATACCCAAGCAAATACCCATTGACAAACACTGCAGAATGCATATAGAAAAGGATATTTTTTAAATATTTCCTCTGTATAAATCTAAAACATTCGTATACAAATTACTACACAGACCTGTCTCTCTAACAGTTTTCTCGTATGTTATTTTATTAGTAATATTTTATTGCATTTCAACAGCCTCTCTTTTCCTGATTCTCTCCTCCTCCTCCTCCTCCTCCTCTCTCTCTCTCTCTCTCTCTCTCTCTCTCTCTCTTTCCATTTCTTTTTCATTTCTTTTCATTCACCTTTTCTTTAACAGCGAATCCCGTTTGCCCGCACTCCCCTCATCCGATATCTAAATCCTTGGATGTCTGTGTCCCCTCAAACTGCGGCATTC
>JBBBDQ010029504.1:1152500-1155000 GCA_037127315.1 Ascarosepion bandense
TTTAAAAATGTATTTTTTGACAGTATTTGTTTATTTCTATTATTATATTTGATATTTCAGACTGTCCTCGGTCCTTCATCAGAAACAAAAATCTGAAAAAAAAAATGTTTCTGATGAAGAACCGAGGACGGTCTGAAATATCAAATATAATAATAGAAATAAACAAATACTGTCAAAAATTACATTTTTAAACTTACAACTCTTTACTAGTTTTCCTATACATATTAAGACAGTATACGTTGATCATCACTATGCTATATATATATATATATATATATATATATATATATATAAGCCTGTCTTTCTGATTTGCAAATTAATTGGTAAATAACTCTTTTAAAAATAAATAAAACAAGTGTGTTTACTGAGTCATAGATGTTAGAGGTCTAACAATTTTAAGTCCTTATGACTATATGACTGCGTCCGTCAGCATAGATGTGGGCACATGCGTGCTTATGAATACGTATCCATATGCTTAGGGATGTGCCTTTTTATCTATTCAAATATGCATGCATATGAGCGCATCTCTATATCACATATGCAGAAAACTGGATTGAATTATATAAATTATATAGCTAGATAGATAGATAGATAGTAACAGTCATTGATGGACAGATGTTGAATGTTGAAATCTAAATAATTTGTATGTAATTCTATTTTATGGGATAATAATTGTTTTAGTGACACAAGATTTACTTATTATCCCATAGCTAGGGGAAAAGAGTGTATTCATACATTTCACAATGGTATTTTCTTGTAAGTGAATGTAACGAATTGAACTGTAATTAGAATTGAGCTCTCCGTGTAACAGTTCCGTCCCATCATCTGTTATTTCACTCGTCCTTGCAAGTTTTCTGAATTTGTAATTATTTATTAGTACTGAACATACATGTCAGTCAGTCAGTTAAGTGCCATACGTGATACATGCTTTTTGCGATCATGTCTCGAAAATGACATGACTGACTGGGCAAAAGAATATCCCGCAGTAGGTTGCAATTACGCTCTGCGTTAGACTGGTTGCCAGCCAAGGTTAAAGAACCCAATCTGTCCTATTTAATCCATAGCTGGGACAAAGAGACGGATTAATACCTTTCCCCAGGGTATTTGCGCGTAAGCAAATGGAATTCGAACTCGGCTACCCGATGACCTTGCTTAAATTCGGTGATCGCACAGGAACCGGTGTTTTCAACGGGATGCACTTGAAGGTTGCTTAAACTTAAAAAAAATAAATGTTTATTATATACAGTCTGTTAAGATATGAAATCTGACTTCAATACAATTACTTAGTTTTTTTGGTCATATATGAGATCTTGATAAATATACTCTCTCTCTCTCTCTCTCTGTGTTTCTCTCTGTCTCTCTGTCTCTCTCTCTTTTACACACAGAAATAGAGAGAGATTCACACCGAACCAGATGAGACCTAAAATGGAATACTGTTGCATGGTGTTGTCCAGTTATCAATTCATTCCTCAAATTTAATAGGTTTTTGCGAGACATGCTTGCTCACTGGGTGTTTCATACTTTCGGCCTTGTGCTACATCTAAGCTGCACTTCGAAAACCTCCAGTCTAAATAGAGTCGAAAAACATCTCCGAGTTCTTGTAGGTGACAAATACTTTTCCACCTTACAACTTCTACGTCACAGTCACAGGCGAAATGTGGTTAGGCTCTTACTGCTCTATCGCTAATTTCATGGAAATTTCTCGGACGAATTACATTCCTTGGTTCCTCCAATTCTAACTTTCACGAGTAGGTACCGCCATGTCACTGTAGCAAACTATCCACATTAGTTTCGTATTTTTTTAAATTTTTTTGTTGAGAATTAAATTCCCCAATGAACAGTTTATTTCTACTAATGACTACCCAGTGGAACAGACATTCAAGATGATGTTATCCCGATCAAAACCATCTTAACCTTTTCAAGTCTACGCTTAGCAGTTATCTTCCTCTCCTACCCACACAAACAGCCGCTTAATATATCACAACCGCCTCGAGTGCCACACGTGCCTTGAGCAGGGGAATCATTAGTCTCTCTCTTTCTATCTCTCTATTTCTCTCTTTCCCTCCCTCTATTTCTCTCTCTCTCTCTCTCTCTCTCTATATATATATATATATATATATATATATAAAGGAATCAAAGGATTTTTTGAGGGGGATACGCATATTTGCGTAGACGCTCTGATTTTTTCTCATAATCTGTGAATTGCAACTGCCGGATATACAAAATACGATTGATAATATGTCGACTAAATGACGCCAAAAGGAAAATAATACTGACATCTTATTTTAACATATATTCAGAGTGTGATGAATAAATACCCTCTTGAATAACGCAATAATTACGACACTTCTATCTCATTTAAACAGAAGTATTAACTAAAACTGTACAAAGATATTTTGAAATACTAAAGAGTAAATTTATTCAATGAAATCGACATTGATTTCAACCATGGCGTCCAGAACACTTCGGAATCACCTGCAAATCTCCTAGCCGGGTTCTA
>JBBBDQ010029504.1:1165000-1181398 GCA_037127315.1 Ascarosepion bandense
ACAGACTCTCCTTTGGATCCTGTCAAGAACACTGAGGAGAACGGCAGGGGCGCCTGACCATAAATGGCAGGAGTACTCCATGCACGGACGGATGGTTGACTTGTATATATGCAGGATGGATTCAGGTGGAAAAAAACATCCTGGATCGACATAGTGACACAACCTTCTTAGTAGATTTTGCTATGGATTAAATATAGTGGTTCCATTTGCGGTCTGGGGACAGGGTAAGTCCGAGGAGGCGTAGTGTATTGCTCTCAGGAAAAATCGCTTGGTCCATGCTTATGGGAGGCAGGAGAGGCTGCCTATAATGGTTGACAGACAACAGCTTGGTCTTAGACGAATTGACAAGCCACTTCTTGCCCCAGTTCACCACAGATCGTTCATCGATGTTTGTGGTATCTCGAAGTCAGAAGTCAGATAATGCGCAGTCTCCCTGAAACTGTAACTAAGGCCCATAGGTGAGCACTCCCGGTGTTAAACAAACACGAGATGGTCTCAGCAAGCCCCTGTAACAGGGATTGACTAGTCGACCTAGCAGAGAGAAATACTCGGCTACGTAAGGATATTATTATTCTTTTTTGGTACAAACTCATTTACTTCCGGATTCCCCAAACCAGATCCCTAAGGCCAGAAATGGCATCATAATTTCTACTCAATATATTAAAAAATAAAACACACTAAGATCACATATATTTTACATACCTGACGTCTCCTCCTATCTTTTAACTTCACAGATCAGATTAAAGAATGGAGTCAGTTAGTTAAGTGCCATACGTGATACACGTTTGGGCGATCATGCCAAAAAAAGAGACATAACTGACTGGGCACAAAATTATCCCGCAGTAGGTTGTCATTACATTTTGCAGTAGACTAGTTGCTAACCAAGGCTAAAAAAATTTAATCTGCTCTGTTATTTAACCCATAACTGGTGGGAAGAAACGAATTAATACCTTTCCCAACGTTATTTGTACGTAAATGAATGCAACGATTTAAAATGGAATTCAAACTTGGCTTCCCGATTTCTCGTTCCGAGGAAATATCCACTGCACACCAATGGGCGGAAGCTGCCAAGACCTCACTTTCCAGCCTTGATAGAGTACAAAAGCGTCTCCAAGCCCTTGGAAACAGCGTGTTACTCTCCAATATATTTCCCACAGGAATTTCTGTCTCTTTTTACCGCTACTTCTAATGAAAGTGCTCGAACTACATTCCCCATTTCCTCCAATTCAAAACGTCACAGCAAAGACAGGCCATTCCGCTTACAAAATACCAAAACGACCTCTATTCTTTCCATATTTCATCGCCAAGAAATAAGTTCCATCCGAACAGCTTCTTCCAGTGGAACACTGTTCTCTAAAACCCACTCCCTAGAAGATGTTTACCCCATAACTCTATTATTAACCTGTTCTAGACTAAAGTTAGCCGTTATCTTACTCTTTTATCCACACAAATTGCCTCCTAATATAACTGTCTAACTCGAATGACCCTCAGGCCGTGTAACCTTTGAATCTTCCTCTAAAAAGATGAAACTATTCCTAATTTGCACGCTGTGTAATTATCAATATTAGTATTAGTATGTATGTTCGTGTGACGATATAAATTCATGTGTGCGATTGCATGAGCCTCTCTAAAACTACGTCATATAATGTTGGCAAATGGTTATTCCAAATTTTGTGAAGAGAGGTGACCACATTTTTATTCATTCTAATGTCAACCTTGTTGATAAATTTTTTTGTTGCACTAAGACGTGCATATTTCATTTTAAGCTTTCGAATGGTACCAATTTGTGTACGGAACTGCTTACGCAAAGCATCTGATACTACGCTTAAACAAATTAGCTCTTTATCAGCTATCAACCCCCTGCTGTTTCCGTTTCCCAGGGTGAGTAATATGCGACTGTTTATTTGAAATTCCTGCAAACAAGGCCAATTAATATAAGTCTGACTTCCAAAACCTGATGCTGCTTCTCTCCTCGCCCCCACCGACTGCTATTTGCTCTTTCTCTTTTTCCCTCTCTCTCTCTCTCTCTCTCTCTCTCTCTCTCTCTCTCTCTCTCTGAGTCTCTTCGGTTTGTTCTTTCCTTTCTTCACTGTTGCAAATGGTGGCGTCTATGTGTTACTCATTATTTACTCTTACCCAATCATTCTCTGACACGCTTCTCGCTCTTCTTTCATTCATATGTCAATTCCGATCTATTCATTCTCGTTCTACTTGCGTCTCTACGACATCATTTCTCGGGCTTTCATTAACATTACTATTTCTGTTATTGCTTTCTATTTCTTGTCAATCTTTCGTTCAGACAATAATCTTATTCTTACTTTTTCTTAATTTTATTCCTCTCTCGTTCTCTCTTTTACCCTCACTATCTCTCTGGCGTTTTCATCATCTGGTTGTTATTTCCAAGGTCTCTCTCTCTCTCTCTCTCTCTATTAATATTGCGTTTTTTTCCCTAACGTCTATCTTTATTGGGCACTTCAATAATCTCTCCCCCAGTTTAATAATCTCTGACATACATACCACCTTCATGTGGGCACCTCGATGTTGTATAATGATCAGGAAGCTTGTCTCGCTAGAATCATCACAGCTGAATAAAGAGTTAGATCCCCACTATGTGTCCCATACATTCTGCCTTGTGTTGCATTTCAGCTGCGTTAAAGAAATTACCATACTACCCCCATGAGCACTTCGATGGTTGCAGTGATTAGCTAGCTTGCCTCGCTAAATCAATTACGCCTGAATTTTAAGTTCATTCTTCACTGAGTTCCCTGTACCTTCGGCCGGATGCCGCATCAAACCTACGAATATAAAAACCACCGAGGAAATGTATTAAGATTTGCCCTGATAAAGTCCTTCAGATCATGAATTACAATGATTAAGATAACCTATTTTTTTCATTTGTGTGTGAGAGAGATAGACAGGCAGGCAGACAGATAGTCAGACAGACAGAAGGAAAGAATTTGAATCAAAATTATATAAGATTTGTCAGAAGGATAGGTTTACGAACAGAGTTGAAACGTTTATAAATTTAAATATATATTTCGCTTTTATTTAAGCTTCACCGGAAAATGTAATATGGAGGAGAAAAAAAATTATTCGTTGTTTGTTTTTCATTGGTTAAGCAGAACGGACGTGTATTTTTTTTTTTTTTTGCCAAGAAGCGTCCATGCATCTAATTTAAACGAACATACACTCATATACGCACGCGTATCATCAATCGACTTCTGCGTATAGCAACTAGATTTGTGATACATAAACACATATAAACAACTTTTGGGGCTAAAAACTGCCGCTTCTATCTTAATGCAAACACAGGCACGTGTACCCACTGAAAAATTATGCAAGGAAATAATGTCGGATAAAAGCATAATTTCAAATGAATTTCGGATGAATATTACTACTGATTATTGAGTGTGAGCCTCACTGGATGCCACATGCGGTCCTTAAATTGGAATAGCTGAACATGTATTGACATATCGTAAACTGAACCAAACTAGCAATATGATATATATATATATATATATATACACACACACACACATGAGTGTGTGTGTGTGTGGGTGGGTGTACGGTGTCTTCAGGCAATTTACAACAACTTACTGTAAATAAGGTATTACAATTGATTATTGTAAATCTCCAGAAGACACCGAAATGTAGAAACCTAGGGCGCGAAATAACTCGTTTCCAAATGAAAAATATTCGAATGTTCTACAATAAAATTATATTGAACATTTTTAATACAAATATGTACTATGGTGTAATTTAATTATGACCAAAAACTAACTTATTAACTTTATATATATATATATATATATATATATATATATATATATATATATATTGAATGAGAGATAGAGTAATCGATATTTCTCTCTCTATATATAAATACATATATATATATAGAGAGAGCGAGACAGATAGACAAAGAATAAGAAAGAGAAAGAACAAAAGAGAAAAAGAATAGTAGATGAGAGGGGGAGGTGAGAAAAAGGGTAAGCGCGAAAGCTGTCGACTTATTTTTTCACTCTCCTTCTCTCTCTCCCACCCTCTCTCTCTAGATATATGTGTGTATGTGTGTGTGTTTGTGTGTGCGTGCAGAGAGGGAGAGACAGAGACAGAAAAAGAGAGAGGAGGAGTGGTAGAGTGATAGGGGAAAAATATATATCGTTCATTACTTTTATCATTTATATATATTTCTCTTACTGTCATTGTTATTTTCTCGCACTAAGAAATTGTGGAGAGCCATGATCTGAAGGGACACGATCTCCATATTTTACTATTCCATTCTTCTTCTCGTTATATTCACAAGTGTGCACATGCGTTTCAAAGTCCCGCATAGATTAGGCTCTCTCTTATCTTGAAATCCTTCAGTCCGTCAACTTTGAAATTTACTTCAGTGATTGTCTCACTCAATTTCTTCTATCATTCAATTTTCCTCTTGCCTTGCTTCACTATTTCATATTTTACGATATCATATCATTTTCCTTTCTTCCACTCTGTGCATACGTTCAAACGAGCCGACCACATTATTTCCAGATAGCTTTTCTCTGGTCTGTTACTGTCTCTCGTTCCTCTTTCATCCTTATTAGAAATTCATCTTTATTCTCTGCATCCGTTTTCCCGTTTTAAAGAATACTCCTCGTCATTAAATTCCAAAATGTCTACTCTGGGTATGTTTACCTTCCTTCAGCTGTTTTGCTATATCTTACTTAAGGTTCCTCTTTCCCTGTCTTCATTGTGAATGCCATCGTTATCACAAATAATTCTATAACCCTGTGACTATATATACAATGCTTAAAAGTTCAGCTTCCTTCAATATTTTATTGCTGTTATGGGACCTACCCTTTTTAGACTATAATGAACTCTTCCTATAATTATGAATCAGTCAGTCAGTTAAGCGCTCGGGCGATCATGTCTCGAAAGAAATATGAATGACTGGGCAGAAGATTATCCCGTAGTAGGTTGCCATTAGTTTCTGCGGTAGAATGGTTGCCAGCCAAGGCTATAGAACACAATTTGTCCTTCTATTTATTGAAAGAATAGACGGATTAATACCTTTACCAAGGGTATTTGCGCGTAAGTGAATGCAAGGGATTCAGCTTGAATTTGAATTCGGCTCTCCGATTTCGCGTTCCGAGTCGATATCCACTGCACCACAACGCACATCCATATTTAAGAATCCCGGGAAAATATACCTCTCGGGGTGGAGTTGAGTTGGGTTGAGTCATCCCGGTCTAATACTTGGCAGTCAGACTGACGTGTAACACTCTTGTATTTGTTTTCCGTTTAGTATATATGTTTCACTAATTCCCGAGTTCGGGTTTTCTTCCAGACCTATTTTGGGTCCACAACAATTACTCAGACCAATTTTTTTAGAAAGTATGCGTTATGTAATTTTTATCTAAGTATATATAATATTAAGGGTTTCCTATTATTAAATCATTTACATATTCTTTACGCAAGCGGGCTCCTTGTTGTTGTGTAATGATGAGCAATCATGTATCTCTGTATCAATTGTTACTGACTAATGAGTCCGATCACAACTCTGTGTCTTTTGCCTTCGTTCTTGTACCATATCTGGTGCCGAGTTCGAAATCCACTTGAATTCCTTGCATTCACTTACGCACAAATACTCTTGGGATAGGTATTTATCCGTCTATTTTCTCCAGTTAAGGGTTAAATAACAGGACAGATTAGGGTCTATAGCACTGGCTTTCAACCAGTCCGCCTCAGAAAGCAATAGCAACCTACTGTGGGATAATCTTCTGCCCAGTCATACATGTCTCTTTCGAGACATGATCGCCTAAAGCGTGAATCACGTATGCTACTTAACTGATTGACCATATCTAAGTTGCGCTTAGAAAATGAATATTTACAGAGATGATTTTGGCACCCCGTCATGGTGTAATGTTTAGGAAGCGTGTCTCGCTATAATCATTACATTTAAGAATTGAGTTCGATTCTAACTAGACGCCCCATACTTTCGGCCTTTTACCACATCTAAGACGCGTTAAGAGAGTCACCATATTTCATTACGGGATTTATACAGTCTCTATCTGTTATATATAGACGCACAAAAACATGACAGAAGACATAATTTTCAAACGTTTATTTATTTTTTTTTTAATCATTTTAACCCAAGCAAGGCAGTCCACTGCCACCATGGTCAGGTGGTTACATAGGGGAAAGTGATGAGAAAGAGTGGTTAGATATAGTAAATGTCAGAAGGAGGATGATAGACGGGTAAGGATACCGAGAATGGACGTAGAGAAGATGGGAAGAGTGTTTGTACCATAAATAAAAACATATATTAACCACCACAGAGAATGTTTTCTGTCTGCCATTTGCATGGCTGATGT
Source organism: Ascarosepion bandense (assembly GCA_037127315.1). Classification (NCBI taxonomy): domain Eukaryota; kingdom Metazoa; phylum Mollusca; class Cephalopoda; order Sepiida; family Sepiidae; genus Ascarosepion; species Ascarosepion bandense. The sequence continues at coordinate 1,171,357 of JBBBDQ010029504.1, forward strand.
TAAACACCATAAGAACAACACAACGGCGTCTTGGCCTCATATTTTCCAGTCACATGAAGTGGAACGATTATATCGAATCATTTGCTTCGTTTATTGCAAGGAAACTTGATCCACAGTGTCTTTCTGGAAGATTTTTCTCGTCATAATCCATCTTGCGCATTTATAAATCTACTATTCTTCCTTGCATTAAATATTGTTGCCATTGTCTGTTCTATAAATAATTTCATGGCTTCTGCTCGGACGAACTTAAGTCACTGTTTCCTCCTCAACAGGTGACTTGGCGGCTCGACTACAGCCACTACCCCAACGACGAAATGTGGCCTCCCCTTGTCTGTTCTATAAGTACTTTCATGGCTTCTGCTCAGACGAACTTAAGTCACTGGTGCCTCCTCAACAGGTGTTTACTCGTGCAACCAGATTGACAACTGGGTCCCACCCATTCACAGTTAGGTTAGCCAAATGCAGACGACAATTCTACTCCTGCAGCTTCTTCTCTCGCACTTCACGCATGTGGAACTCGCTCCCATATTCTTGCTTTCCTGACGGCTACAACCTCCAGGAATTTAAATGCAAATTCAATACTCATCTATTAACCACTTGACTCTAGTTCTTTCCCCACCCCGTATATCCTTTCCTTTCTCTCCACCTTTAAAACTGTCATCACACCTGTATTCCCGTCCTTCTCTTGCTCATTTCTAACTTGTTCTTCTTCCTCTTCACTCTCTTCTAATTAATCTTTTTACACTTATGTAGCCCCCTGCACATCAGTGGCAATACCACCTTGCTCGGGGTGAAACGATTAAAAAAAAAGAAAAAATATTTTGTCTGATGATCTGCTGTGCATCTCGGGATTCCTGAAAAAATCCGATTAAAGTAAATGTAATGAAATTTATCCTGACTGGGCATTTCGACTTTTATTTACTTTCGCAGTGACCTGACGTGTTTTCATTCTGGCTTTTCTACAAATATTTTAATGGCAAAAACCCTGCACATCTTTTTCCTTGGAGTCCCCACTACATGAATTTAAGAGTGCTAGTAGCTTAGAAACTAGGTCCCACCCTTTTACTATTGAAAAAGCTAAATGCAACCGTCACTTCTATTTCAACAGTTTCTTTTCTCGCACTTTCCACCTGTGGAATTGCTTTTTGTTTCTTTCATCTTTGCGAAACCTGTTTATTTCGTCCTATTCTCAGTCTTTCCATTCTTGTTCACTTTCCCTCCATGCTACTCGCTACCTACTAGTAACATTATCGCCTTGCTTGGAGTGAACTGATATATATATATATATATATATATATATATATATATGAGCATGCGGTGTAGATATAGAAAAATCCAAAGGAATGTCCTGTACATAAAGTGGTAGGATAACTCTCTAAGAGAGCTCTAAATACATATATATAAAATAAATATAAAGCAAATATAAAAATTAAGGCAGACACGTTGTTTCATAGTAAATATGGGTATAGCCCTATTTCAGGCGAACCATTATCAGCTTCCGTTTTTATTGTATAGAAGATTTTATACGAATCGTGTAATATCTTCTGCACAATAAAGACGGAAGCTGATGATGGTTCACCTGAAATAGCCTTATACCCCCGATTTATCATGAAATAACGTGTATGTCTTAATTTTTTCTAATATATATATATATATATATATATTAATCATTTCACCCCTGGCAAGGCGTAAATGCCACTGATGTGCGGGGGGCTACATAACTGAAAGAAAATTAATTAGAGGAGGGAGAAGATGGATTACAAACCAATTAGAAAGAAGCAATAGAAAGACGAAAATACAGGTGTAATGACAGTTGCAAGGGGGAGAGAAAGGGAAGGATATACGCGGTGGGGGAAGGGCTAGAGTCAAGTGGTTAGTAGAGGAGTATTGACATGGCATTTAAATTTCTGGAGGTTGTAGCCGTCAGGAAAGCAAGAATATGGGAGCGAGTTCCACATGCGTGAAGTGCGAGAGAAGCTGCAGGAGTAGAATTGTCGTCTGCATTTGGCTAACCTAACTGTGAATGGGTGGGACCCAGTTGCCACTCTGGTTGCACGAGTAAACACCTGTTTAGGAGGCACCAGTGACTTAGGTTCGTCTGAGCAGAAGCCAGGAAAGTACTTATAGAACAGACAAGGGGAGGCCACATTTCGCCGTTGGGGAAGTGGCTGTAGTCGAGCCGCCAAGTCAGCACCTATCACGTTACTAACTCTCCTTTGGAGCCTGTCGAGAACACTGAGGTGAGCGGCTGGGGCGCCTGACCATAAATGGCAGCAGTTCTCCATGCAGGGTCGAATGGTAGTCTTGCATATATGCAGGATGGATTCAGGCGGAAAGAACATCCTGGATCGACACCGTGATCCAACCTTCTTAGCAGTAGATTTACCTATGGATTCGAGGTAGCAGAGAGGGTAAGGCCGAGGAGTTGCAGTGTATTGCACTCAGGGAGAATCGCTTGGTCCATGCTTATGTAAGGCAGGAGGGGTTACCTGTGATGGTTGACTGACAACAGCTTGGTCTTGGACGCATTGAATTGACAAGCCACTTCTTGCCCCAAGTCACCACAGAGTGTAGTGAGATTATATCTGTTCGGGAGTATATTGTGGTGTCATCTGCGTAGATGCCTACTTGGGGCTTGATCTCATCTGGGAGGTCGTTGATGAAAATAAGGAAGAGCGTCGGGCCCAGGATAGAGCCCTGAGGGACACCGGTATTCGTGCTGTAGGATGAAGAGGAATGCCCATTCAATACGACCTTCATTTTGCGGTTGTTTAAAAAGGAATGGATTAGGTCAAGCAGGCTTCCTGCAATGCCGTAAGCTTGCAAAGGAGGCCAGAATGCCAGACCATGCCAAAAACCTTGAAGATATCCAGAGCAACTGCACGAGCCTTGCCTGACTCATCGATGGTCCGGAGCATGTACTCCGTAAAGGTTGTTAGCATATCGGCAGTGGACCTGGCAAAGCGGAAGCCATATTGCTTGTGGGCAGTAAGATGTTGAACTATTTCAGCATTGATTATGGCCTCGGACACTTTCCCGAATGTCGATAGAAGACTGATATATCTGTAGAAGACATCAGTAGTGCAGTGCTTTTGTGCAACAGTATAACGGAAAATGTCTGATTTAGTTTAAACTGTAAGCTTAATGCTTTCACAACTAGCTTGGAGATTCTATTGATAACGAAATGAATAATTTATAGCAGGAGATCTGTAATTTTTTCATCTCAAAAAATTGAGGGATAATCAGAATCGCCAGGTTTTAAGACCATATTTTGAAATGCTTTCACAACAAGGATATAAGAAAATATATAAACAAAGAATAACAGCCATTCCCTCCGACCAACACCCTTCGATACAAGCTGTGTCCAACAAGTCAACTGTTTTCATTGAATTTAATATAATCTCACTATCTTCTATCCCGGAGGTACATTCAAGCATTTGAATGCATACTTGAAATTCAGAATTTCTTTTCTAACCAAAGAGACTCTCATATTATCAACAGAAAAAAAATACAAGCTTACGAAAATATACTCTCTGTATACCTTTTATATACGTATAAAACATTTGGTAACATGCAAAATTAAATAACCTTCATTAATATTTGGCTTTCTTTACCGTATGTGTAGAGATTTCAGGGGTTTCTTTTTCGGCCTAGCTGATATCCTTACTTTCAATTTTTTCATTCCATCCCAGACCCGAGTTTATTATTTTATTCAAACTTTCAACTACCTAGTGAAGAAACTGGCAAATAATTGGCTGTATATATCTTATTTAGAAAAAATAATTTGTCACTTCTGAAACATGCAGAAAGAGAATCAATTGAAACCAGAATTAATTGATTAGTATGTCGTCCTAATACGCATAAAAAGTAGATCTATACATTTAGTTATTACTTTTTAGAACGTCATGAAATTATGAGTGAACATGTGTGTTTACATTCGTACATGTCATATCCGGTGTCTGCTTTTATACACCTCATATCCGGTGCCTGCTGCCCATGTAGTCCAATACTTTACCAACATTTCTTTTTTAATTATAGGGATCTCTTGTACAATAACTAAAGCGCTGGGCATACTTTTATTTTTAATAATGAAAAATTAGACATGCAATTTGAAAATATGAAATTTTCATTTAGCATTCCTAACAAGATTAGCAATACAGTCAGCATTTAAAAGGATTTATGAAGACTTTGTCATTTTCTTTTTAGAGAGATCAATAATGACTGATGTAAATCCTTTGGGAAAAGGCAAAAATGATGGGATTATACATTCCGTCTTAAGGATTAAGGAATTTAGCATCCACTTTAAAATATCAACTAACAAAGAGGTGACTTAGATATGGAAGCCTTGTGCTTGGCCTCTTTAGCTTTTTAGAAATACAGATTTTTTAAAAAATATAAAATTAATTTAAAAATTAATCTTCTGTTTACTTTGGGCGTACCTGATTATCTTTCAGTGCGCAATGGTGTCGTATCCTGTTTGACTTTACCTGAGGTGTGTGAAGCAGGTGGAAAAAGTTTAACGGGAGATCAAGATTCAGCGCGGGGGTGTGTGAAGAGACGATACTGCTAAGGACATTTACATTTAAGGACCGAAAAGATAATCTTTGAAGCCCAAAGAGCGCAGGGATCTTCTTTTTTTTAAATTATCCTATCCATTAAATTTCAGACTATGACAAGAGAATAAACTGTTTAAAACGGGTTTTGAACACAATTTTCTTTTCTAATCAGTCATTCAATTAAGTACAATACGTGATACACTCTTGGGCGATCATGTCTTGAAAGTAACATTACTGGGCAGGATATTTTCTAAGAGAAGGTTGTCATTACTTTCTGTGGTATACTGTTTTCTAACCAAAGTTAAAGAACCCTATTAACCCATAGCTGGAGGAAGAAGTGTCGGGTTCCTATCTTTTCCAAGACTATTTGCGCGTAAGTGAATGCAACGAATTCAAATGGAATTTGAACCCGACACTCTGATTTCTCGTTGGAAGCCGAATGTATTTGCGCGTAAGTGAATACAATGGATTCAACTGGAATTCGAACTCTGCTCCCCAGCCGATATCCACTGTACCACAAGGCACATCCAATGGGAGGAGTAATAGGTGTAAAATAAAATATATTTTTACCAAAATTTTCAGAAATAAAAATTGCCGAAATAATTTCATTCATTTGTGAATAATTCCTTTATTTTTCAATTGGAGTAGATAGACTAAACTATCGCCCTGTTCACACTCCACCCTCGTCTATTGAACAGGTGAACAGGCTCATACCTTGTTTCCTGTTTAGGATGAGGTTTCCGGTTTTCTCTTTTCCAATCTTCTTTCTTTTTTTTTCAATTGGAGTAGATAGACTAAACTATCGCCCGGTTCACACTCCACCCTCGTCTATTGAACAGGTGAAGAGGCTCATCCCTTGTTTCCTGTTTAGGATGCGGTTTCTGGTTTTCTCTTTTCCAATTTTCTCACTTTTTTTTTCAATTGGTGTAGATAGACTAAACTATCGCCCGGTTCACACTCCGTCCTCGTCTATTGAACTGGTGAAGAGGCTCATCCCTTGTTTCCTGTTTAGGATGCCGTTACCGGTTTTCTCTTTTCCAATCTTTTCACTCCTATGTAGCCCCCTGCACATCAGTGGCGTTACCGCCTTGCTTGGGGTGATATGATTAAAAAAAATATCCACTGCACTACAATGCATATACAAATCATCTAATCAATAATCGTTTTACAGCACTCACGTACATACAATATTATAAAAACATAAAGGGAGATGATTCTATGAGGCTTTACATTTCTGATTGTAAAACATGTTTCTTAACATTTACTGCATTCTGTGCGAATTTGTTTACTTTTTTGCGGTATATCAGCCCTTTGTATGCCTTTTAAATCAGAGGCTTATTTTTTAGTGTAAGAATAATTACATTTTTATAAATGAATATTGTATTATTTGGATAATAAATATATATTTTGAGATATATGAATCATGTGTGTCGTGGTGCAGTGGATATCAACTCGGAACGACTAATCGGGACGTCGAATTCCACTTGAATTCCTTGCATTCACTTACGCACAAATACCCTTGGGAAAGGTTTTAAACTTGCTTTTCCTTCCAGTTATGGGATAAATAATAGGACAGATTTGGTTCTATAGCCTTGGCTGGCAACCATCTACCGCAGAAAACAACGGCAACCTACTTCAGGATAATCTTCTGCCCAGTCAGTCATGTCTCTTTCGAGACATGATCGCCCAAGCTTGTATCACGTATGGCACTTAACTGACTAAGTGAATTCATAATATTTTCAAGAGTAGTTGCATGTATGTGAATTCAATGAACCCAATCAAGCATTTGGGTGAAAATATAAAAATATATTTTCTCTAAGATTTTAGAAACAATAAGAAATTTACGCAGTTCTTTAATGCTATAGAAATAAAGCAATTAGTCGGTCATCGATTTCCACATATACCGGTTTATTATCCATGATTCTTCAAGACATTTTGGTAAAGTTTTTGGGATATATGCGTTGTGGTGCAGTGGATAGCGGTTCTGAACGACAAATCGGACAGCTTAGTTCGAATTCTAGTTGAATTCCTTGCTTTCACTTACGCACAAATACCCTTGGGAAAGGTTTTAAACTGTCTTTTCCCTCCAGATTGGGTTCTGTAGCCTTGGCTGGCAACCTTTCTACCGCAGAAAGCAATGGCAACCTACTGTGGTATAATCTTCTGATTATGTCCCTTTCGGGACATGATCGCCCAAAGCGTGTATCACGTATGGCACTTGACTGATTTTGGAGAATGTTCCCGTTATTTTATATTACGTTTCGAATTCAGAGCAGTTACATCCTAAATTGGAAATTGCTTATGGCTAAAGAGAAAAGACTCTCCAGATATTTAACTCAAAGCAGGATTGAAAAGTAACTTCATGATATTTTATAAGAGGACAAGCAAGCACAGAAGACAACGCTGGAAGTGGAGGAGCGTTCTCGTGTTTGCGACTACCGAACTACACTCTCGTTTGGCATTCTCGTGTGTGCGACTAATAATCTACACATACTTTGGGAAGAACATTTTTGAGTTCTTGTGTTTGAGACTGATAACCTACAATCTCATTAGAAATAACGAAAAGATTGCTGGATTGCTATGTGATATCTGTCCTTCTGTATGAAAGTGAATGCTGGACGATCTTATAAAAAATGAAGAAGAAGCTTGAAGCAGCAAAAATGTGGTTTTACAGAAGGATGCTGAGGATAATATGGACAGAGAACATGAGGTGTTGGAAAGGATGCAAACGAGAGGAAAACTAATAATAAATATCAGGAATTAACAAATGAGGTTCCCGGGACACGTAATGAGGAAGGAGGGCCTGGAAAACTTAATATTCCCAGGTCGGATAAATGGAAGGAGAGACAGAGGAAAGCAGCAAACGATCGACGGAGCAGGGCTTAGAAGAGATACCAAGAGAAAAATTACTGAGAGCGATAAGAGACAGAGCCAAGTGGATGTCCATGATTGCTACGCCCTGAAGGGACACGGCACATAAAGAATAAGAATCTACACTCTTTTTGGAACCATAATTTGACATTCTAGTGTTTGAGACTACTCATCTACAGTAAATATTTCAAATAAACATTTATCTGACAACGAATAAAGTAAAAATTAAAAGCAAAAGAAATATTTCGAAAACAAGATATAAAATTTATTCGCTTTGAAATAAATATGCGGTAAACACTGAATTAAATATTTGTTGCTAGGATATTAATTAATGCACAAATAATTATATTGTGAAAATCAGGAAGAATTCTATTCTAACTGAAGTAAAGAATGTCGATGTCCTAAACGATAGTCTTAATTTGCTGTCTTATTCAATTCTAGCATTTAAAATAAGACTGTCGAGTTTAACTGTCAGTTTATTCATTCATTGGTGCATAATATTATTAAGGAACAAATCCTGCGCTTCAGAACGCTACATATTAATTACACTAATAGAAGATCGCTGTTGAGTTGTACTTAAAGTCACTGTGTTTAAATCATTAATTTACAATCGCGTTACATAAGCCGAAGAGGAAAAACAAAAGGCGGGTTACAGTTTTGTTTTTGTATCACGCTTATTTAAAGATTTATGGCTCTCCACAGCCTCCATTTTTTACTGCTCTATGCATCTTTATAGTCCCTTTTCGTCATTAAAAAGAAAAACACATTAGTTACTCATGGATTTCGAAAGCTTCTCTCATTTTCAGTATCTTCTTCCTCTTCTTCTTCTTCTTCTTCTTCTTCTTCTTCTTCTTCATATGCATTGTCCCTTCAGGACGTAGGTGATCATGGACTTCCACTTGGCTCTCTCTCTTGTCTTTCTCAGTCATTTTTCTCTTGCTATCTCTTCCGTCAAGCATTTGCTCAGACCTAGCAAGTACGTCTCGTAACGCTTTCCCCTGTCTTTTCTTCCAGTTATCCGACCTGTGAGTATCAAGTTCTCCAGTCCTTCCTTCCTTCATTACGTGCCCCAGGAACCTTATTTGTTTCTTCCTGATATTTATTATCAATTTTCTTCTCATTTGCATCCTTTCCAACACCTCATCTTTTTACACGTGCTCTGTCCATGGTATCCTCAGAATCCTTCAGTAAAAATTTCTGCTGCCTCAAGCCTCGCCTTCATTTTTGATGAGACCGTCTAACATTTACTTCCATACAGGAGAACAGATATCACATAGCAATCTAGCACTCATTTCTTTGTTTGTACGAAGGTTACAATCCCGGTCTTTCCGCGTCATATAATTTGCACATATAACTGATTATAAGTTATAATGATGCATATAGTAGAAATATATACACAAATATAAATTTCAGTGCTTCGAAAGCAAATTTTCTTTTCTTTAACCACCATAGAAAAACTTTCTTTCTTTCTATCGGTATGGATGACGCTAATCTCCCAGAAGGCAACACACTTGGCTTCACTCTCTCAACCGACCTCAAATGGTATGATTACATCGAATCAATAGCTACATCTACCACTAAGATGGTATGGTCACTGTGTCGGTCCAGGATGTTTTTTATGTCCGAATCCATGCTGCGCATTTATATATCTACCATAAGTTCGTGCATTGGGTACTGTCGCCATATCTGGTTGGGTGCTCTTGCTATTCATCTCAGGCTCCTCGATAAAATCCAGTGGCGGGTTTGCAACGTAATAAATCCCGATTTAGCAGTTCGATTTAAATTTTTCACCAACATGATATTGCTTTCTTGTGTATTTTCTACAAATACAGGTTGTCTATTAAGTTGGTGTTAAAAAAATTTATAACTTTATTTGTGTTTATGAAAGAGATAATGTGTAAACTTGAAAGATAATAAGGTGTTTCAACAAGACGGAGCACATTGTCACTATGCTCTGCGTGCTAGACAGTTTCTAAATCGGAGTTTTCCTAACATAGATCGGTAGGGGTGGACCATTTTATTGGACTCCACGTTCACCAGATTTAATTCATTTTTTACGGAGACATGTGAAAACAATTGTGTATGCAACCAAACCTAGTTCATTAGAAGATTTGAAGGCTAAAATAACTAATGTAATTTCACCCATTACTGTAAATTTGTTGGCAAAAGTTTTCCGCGAACTGCAAAATCGTATTACCCTTTGTATTGCTAATGATGGAGGACATGTGGAAACTTAAATAAAATTTCAATAAAACCGTAAAAAACATAATTTACTTCTTTCTAATCCTTTTTTAAAATTATTTCTATCGCAAATACAAATAAAGTTATAATTCTTTTAACCCGATCTTCATGGACACCGTGTATTTTCATGGCTTTTACTCTGACGAGCTACTTTATCTAGTGCTCCGCTTACATGAATTTAATGCAACTAGATTCGCCTCTAGGCCCCATCATTTTTACCGTCAAACAGTCAACTGTTCACTTCTAGTCTAATAGTTTCTTTTCTTGTATTTCCCACCTGTAGAACTTCCTTCCGCATAATTGCTTCCCAGAGAGTTGCAGTCCCCAAAAGTTCAAATGTGACGTCAACTGCCATTGTCTATCTTCTTGATTCC